>JASSUY010027367.1:0-10043 GCA_032466535.1 Forpus xanthops | reverse complement strand
GTTTTTGATATTCCCCATCCAGCAACAACACAAGACATGTTACAAGATCTCATGTCTATACCAAGTCCTCTCTTGTTTCTTTGAATTACCAAGTTATTTTCCTTACTTACAAGCTTACAAATACTTGGTGCACAATGCATCAAGAATGCAGGATACATAAACTATGCTATTCATCTGGGAATTCATCTTCAGGATACTATTGCTAAACAGTATCATGGAAATTTTGAAGGTTGAGAAAAACAGTCTCTTTTGTTCCCAGCCTTTGCCTAAAACTGGAAATTTTTAGGAAGAACTGAAGAACCCTCTTCCCAAAATTAGATTTCATTATTACTTTAAAGCATGTTTACTAAGCAACTTAGCAGGCTCACATAAAATACATTTAGGGATATTTATTAACTAAATAACTTCAAATTATTTACATTTTAATAGCAATGTAGTTGTGTATGAAGGGAATAGCACTGCACTACACTTAAGAGCCCAAGGAAAAATATGAGACACTAACAGGAAGTTTTCTAGTAATGTAAACCAACAGGAAAGCAAGCTAAATGCAGCTCAGAAACAGTACTTCCACTGGACTTTTACAAAAGAGGAAGAACTGTGGATCCCTCAATGGAAAAGGAAAACCTTATACCACCTCTATTCTCTATTCCTTATAATGCAGGTGATTAAGTATAATGTAAAGGATTAACAATTTGGATACTGAATTCAGAATCTTATGGAAACCCTATTTTTTAAGAAGAGTCTTACTGGATATAAACAAAGCTACTACACATAAGCATCTTGCGAGAGCCAGCAAATTAAAGTTTTCAGTCATGCACACCCGGGTAGTCTATATGCAGGAATTCAGGCCTAAGACTATGTCTTCCAAAATGTAGCTATTTATGTGAAGTGTTGCACATTACTAAAATCTAAGATAAATATTTTAAATAACACTTCAAAAACTTTCACTGATTATTTGGAGATGAAATAATTGTTTACATAATTGGGGGCTCAACTCTTCCTAAAGCCCTTTTCCAAGAGGATAGGCAAAAAGATAGGTTTTTCTTCTCTTTATGAAAATTCCTCATTTTTCTTGCATCCTAATATTTCTAGTAAAGGATAACATCAGCAGTCCAGTACTATTTATACAGTAAGAGAGAGCAAGCATCATTTTCTGCTCTTGACAGGCTCCCCCTTAAATGTGCCTCTTAGATGTGATGCCCTGTGTCACCGCCTAGCTCTGTGCAGCCTCTGTTTCCATGGCTGCTTTTAAAGGTTTTAAAGCTGCCTTTTCACCTGGAAATGTAAATTGGGAAACTCTATCAGGAGGATCGCCTAGTAAGTATTTCTAATCAAAAACTAAATTTTAGGGGATACATTTAGAGAAAGCTTCCCTTAATGCAACCCACAAAAGTTGCAAGCACATCAGTTTTGCACACATAAAAACTGCATTTGTATGAATAAACAGGGTAATTTGCAGACGTGAACTTGATCAGTCATCTGGTTTGTGTGTACAAATGCAGATTTGCTGTATGTGTAAGCCTGAGCTAGAAAATTTCCACCCAGAAGTACAGAAACATTAGTAGTTCTGTAGTCAGATTGTTGAGTAAAAGCAAACTGGCCTTTAACATTAAAGAACAAAAACTTCTCACAAAAAAAATCACATAAGGTTCAATAGGATTTATCACTTTGACAATACCCTATTGTGAACCCATATCTTCCAGAACTCAGGATCTTAAGCAAGACTTGAAATGAACACATTCAACAATGAGAAAAACCCAAAATCACAAAAAGAAAAAAAAAAGTTAGAATAAGTAACGCTGCAAAAGATCATCTCTATCCTGTTGGCTGAAAAATGCCTTTGAACTCTGACATGTTTAATGGATAATCACTTTGCAGTGAAGAATGTAGCATAAATTTACAGACTATGTATGGTATGAATCCAGCCCTGAAATTGTTATGCCTATAGAATACCAAAGTAGAAGAAAACCTGAATTTGTTTCCAGCCCTGAGCTGAAACAGAGGATTTACAATCCAGAACGGCTTTTTTGTGAGTGTTTTTTTTAGACAGCTTTTAGATGGCTAGTACAGACCTGCAAAGCCCTTTGTGACTTGTGGCACAGTTAACATACTGAGGATCCCAAGCTTAAGCAATGGCACTAATTACACCTGTGAAAATAGTACTGGGAGACAGCTTATCACGCACTGGCTTCCACAGTATCTTCAAGCACTTGCTCTCCGACCTAAACCAAACCAACAGGGCTAGATCACTATTGCAGCACTCATCCTTCAGTAGTAATATATGGACAGCATATACATCCAGGGCCCATTTTTCCCAAAAAACCAACAGAACACCACACACATAAACAACAACACACACAATCCTGAAAAAAACACTCCAACAATGTCACATATAAGAGCAAGGTACAATCATTAAAGATTACTTAAAGTCTCCAAAAAGCCTCTGAACCCTGGACCTGCACCAAGACATATCATCTTCTGGCCCTAATTGTTACAGTGACAAGTGCTTAGATAATAGCAGCAGTTTGCGTTTGTCCCAGGTGATACAGCATCCATTGGAAGGATCCGTTCTTCAGGAGAGCTGAGGCTCAAAGAGCTGATGGAGCTTTTGATGCACTCACTGAGCATCAACTGTTCAGATACCCTCAAAGGATGTGCTCCTGAGTCTCATGGCATTTGGCCAAAAGCAGCAGGGTTCTCTATCAGCAGCAATAAGAGAGAGTAAACTTTTCCCCAACATGGGCACTGATGTCAAAAACCAGCCAGTCCTCCAGGATAAGACAGAAAATTTCAGTGGCATATGTCTCAGCTAATTCTGATCTTTCAAACGCTGGCTAAAGTTATGGGGCAATATCTGTGGAAATCTAACCTCTGAAGGACACATGCATAGAGAAACAGATGGCTTGCAACAGACTGTTTAATCCCAAATCAAATAACAGAATCAGCACTTCAGAATGACTGCTTATATAGACACTTCTGTTAGACTGTGGCCTACAGAGAGGCAGTTTATGCAACAAGACCCCCAGAAAAGATTATGTGATGCATTAAAAAGAACAGCATTTTAAAAAGCAATTCTCTAAAACTATGCTACAGATAATGAATTTTCCTGGGACAAATTACTTCAAGCAATAACTTTTCTTTGTGTAAGTAATATTTTTAAATACATAAGAATTTCACATTTTACTTATTCCTACTTCCTCCATAGTGATTATGCCTCAAAACTTTTCATTTTTATCATTTTCTGAAACCAGTAAAAAAGCAGCTGATAAAAAAATGATCAAAGAACAAAACAAAGAAACAAAGAAGAGTTTTCTTAACATTTGAAAGAACTTACTGTCATAGCATGTCACACTGGGAAGCCCAGAAACCACAGAGCATAAGAATAGCTCAAGAAGCGATAAACTCTTGAGAACATACTCGAGAAAAACAACAGCTTCACTACTGTGTGAAACTCAGCATCTCTGACGTTACTGGATGCAATCTTTGAAACACGCCAAGAGTATTAGCTACTTGTTCGTAGGAATATCGAAGGGTGTTCATTTTACATCCTAGTATTTCATATTCATAGTCAGATGTTTAAAAATATTTTATTTACTCGACTACTGAAATAATCATCAAATCCTAAAGACCACAGGTTGCCCACCTGCCTTCTATGCAACTGCCCACCAGTGAAGCCAACTTGCCCTGAGAGGTGCACATACCTCTCCAGCAGCACACAACTGCACCAGGCTCTGTGCCTGCCTCCATTCAATGTACCTTCAGTTCTAAATCCTCACCATTTTGATGAACGCCTTATACTCACTTATTATTGACCCTCTTACCACAACTTTCATCTTCCAAAATATGAAGTCAGCCTGTTGCCTAGTAGAAACCTGAGGAAACTGAGAAACATTTTAAAAGTTGGCCAATGGAACCAACAACTGTAAAATGCTGGTGTTGAATTTCAACTTGTTTGGTGTTGAACACAATGAAGGAATTGATCTTACCACCAGAACCCTAGACCTTCAATTTAAGGGACAAGGAGTGGCTTTATCTCAAGATCAGGCCCATAATTTATTTTATTAGAATCTAATGAATGCCCAAGGTAGAAGTGTGCGATTCATGTCTGGGGTGACTTTTTTTCTTTTTTTATTCAACAGGAAATTGTAATCTAAATACCTTTAAAACAGTTTAGAGTGCAAGGAATCCCGTGACTGGCAGCACCAAGCAAAGTGATTCCTAGATGCTTCTAAATAACCACTGGGCCAATTTTTCCAGCTGCAGTGATTCTATGATAGCAAGGAACTGTTGCAGCATACCACGTGTAACTTGGACACCCATTCATAATTTTTTGAGATTGTATCATTACCAGGTGGTCTAATTCCTGAATTATGGAAACATTTAATTGGTCCAAATCTCCTCTATTAAGGGTTATATTTTTTTTGCCAGTTCCTTCCCGATGGTTATTGCGTGGTGTTACTGAGTCATCTCAAAGCAGGAATACTTCAGCAGTGAACAAATCGTATATAAATAATATAGTTCAATAATTTTCAACATGTGGTCTGCAGACTCTTTGGGTTCACACAACCTTGCTATGAAAAGAAAGCCTATTGCAGTAAGTTAACCTTTGCTGCACAGACATACACACCTCCACTGAAATGTACTTGGGGAGCCACAAATCAAAAAATGTTATAAACCACTGATGCATGTAATCTGTAAGCAATTTTTATGCTTTGTAGATTATAAATGCCATTTCCTTACTATTTAAACAAACTGCAGAGATTTAAGGCCTCACAAGTTTATACAATGGAAATACTGAATATTCAGAGTATGACTGCTCTAAACTGTCATCTGAGGAAACCAAATTATTCAGCCAAATAACATTTGATTATGTAAAAACCTTAAATTTTGCACCTGTTCTAGTTTTGCACAACCCTTCATAGCTTAGCTCCCTTGATATATTAGGTTTTAATTCTTGTTACTGACAAAAAAAAAAAGCAGCAGAGAAAATAAAATATTACAGTTAGGAGAAAGAGATTATCTTTGAGAAATCAGTAGACTTCAAGTCTGTCAAAAAGCATACAGATTCAGTGAGCCTGTTAAATATAGACAACATTGACAAATAAACAGTCTATATTTGTTTGAAGAGCTTATGTTTACACATACACACGCACACACCCAACACTATTGAAACAAAGTCCTTATCTCAAGTACTTTCCACATATCAGAGAAGTGGTAAATTTCACAAAGCCTGCACTAATGTTTTGTATTTCCATTCCAAGTGAAATGCACTTCAGTGAGTAAACATGAGTATTCAATAAAACTGTTGCTAGAGACAATGGAAAAGAAAAAACAAAACAAACAAACAAACAAAAAACCAAACAAACAAAAAAAAAAAAACCAAATGCATTGATAAGTAAATAATTATAAAAGCAGTGGACAATACTGTGAAACAATGAAGAGCCAAGTTACTCAAAACTGAGAAGAGGGTTAGTACAATTTCTAGCACTCTGGATTAGGGTTTGCTTGGGTATTTTTTTGTTGTGTTTTTGGTTTTTATTTTGTCACTCAAAAAAATGTGCTTGACAAACCAAAACCAAATGGCCTGTGTTATACTATTTTATAATTCTGTAGATACTTAAATACATCAGTTGAGAATAATCACATCCCTCTTAAGGACTGAGAGCATGTTAAACAGAATGCACATATTCCTTTCACGCAGTTGGGGTGCGTGGGGTGGGAGAAGAGGGGAGGCGGCTTGCTTAAGAAATGCTTGCATGATCTTGAAAGCTCTGAAATTCATAGTGGGGTGGATTTGAGCACCTCAGGATTTCTATTCTCAGAACTTATCAGAAATTCATAGACAAAGTAATTTCTCCTCTTACTGGAGTACAGCACAGAGGGTCACCCTCAAGAACCATGGCCTCCGTATTCTAGTCACTAATTTAAAAGTATGTCATGACTTTGCAAATGGTGTATGCACATGCCTAACTTCACATATTACCAGATAGCCTCACTGGATTCAGCAAGGCCATTTACAGTAAGTTAAAAGTAAGCAAGTTTTTAAGGCTTGATGCTGTAAAGACCTATTTATTTTCTCAGAGGATATAAATGAAGAAAGAAAGTGGAGAGTGTTAAGTCATTCATTAGAATGTTACTTCATCTTCTAACTTATTTCAACCCTTCCTTCACCTAGATTTACCTGCCAAATCTGCAAAAAAAATTACACAATATATTTAAATGAAGCTGGTTGAAAATCTCTGCATAAACTTTCCATACTGATGTACTTCATATGAACCTTCTGAGATAGCAGTTGCTTTACATAAAGTTTACAAAAATTGGAAGAGTATTTGTGATAGTGGAGGAAGAGCTTCTGATGGCAGAGTGGCTCACCAGAGACAAACATGAGCTGATTCAGTGTTGTTTTCTGGAACAAGCATTTAGATCCTGGGTCTCTTTTCCCATCCATCCCTCTGATAAAGACTGTTATTCTTTACCTTTTAACTGTAGAATTCCTGATAAATTATATGTGCTGGGTAGGTAGAAGAGCCCCTAGATTAAGATTAATTTTAAACATATAAAACCAAAGGGGAAAAAAAAAATCTACAAGCAAGGAAATTATAAATGCAGTTCACTGAGCACCAGACTATGTTGTTCTCTCAAATAGTCATGTTCCACTCCACACTTCTACATGCTGCCCCAGCTACTGCTTCTGAGACATGACCATATTCAGCCCTTGGCAAAATGATGCGCTGCAGTGGTTTATGTTTGTCTCTCAGTAGCAAGGTCCTCAGCTATAAAAATACTGGTTAATAAAAAATAATAAAACCAAGATGTAATATCTGTCCTCGGGTAGAGAGACGTTGACCAGGACACTGGTGTTTCACACTGTCTTAAAAACCAGTATTCAGAGAACTTCAGTCAAGGCAGATGTCAGTCTTCCAGCAAGTTTGACTCTTCATCTTGTCCCTCTGATTTTTCATTTCTTCTGTCTCCCTGATTTAAAGTTTGAGCCAGTTGTTTTTCATCCTTTTACCTATTTCTTCCAGACAATCTCATTTTGACAGACTAACGTATTCAGTGCAATCAGTTGTATCTTTATCAAACAAAACTTTCTAAATACACCAGCCAGTAACCTACACTGTGGTCTGCCAGTCAAATTCAGTCCCAAAAAAAAGACATTTTTAATTTCTCTTTAACACTCCCATTACATTACATTTGAATAGACTGTAAGGGTCATATGGACTAAGTTGAGCCATATGTCAGAAGCAAGAAAAAGATGGGTAGATTTTCTAATGTCACTCTCCCAGGTAAAGAAGGGGTACATTTGAATATGGTCCAGAAATCTACAACTGATGAAAATGTCCTTATTCCACAAAAAAAATTATAATGTTTGCAAATTAAAAAAAAAAAAAAAGCTAAGTTACTGGTATTTTACAAAATCAGTGAGACTCACTAAGTTGATTATAAATACATCCAAACTGTAACTTGTCCTCTCATTTCTTAGGGCTGAATAAACAGGGGAAATGACTTGAATATTTAACATAAAAGCCTATACACCATGATTTCTCATCTTAAAAATACTTCTGTAATGTTCAGTACAATTCTACTTTCTGCAAAAGTCACTTTCAATTTTTTTCTTTCATATAACTGAATTTTGGCTCTATTAAAGGATGATTGGTAAAATTCTCTATGGTCATACTGTTTATGTCTGTAGCATAATTTTTATCATCCAACCTATTCTAGATTGTTTCAATACATTTTCTCTCTGCATTGATAAAACTGACTTCTGTGTCCTTTTTTTAGGTACCTGGAACTATGGCTGCTGTAGACTTTCAGCTTACTCAGAAATGACATTCTCCTTCTTCGGCCTCTGCTATAGTAACTTTGTCTGCTTTAAATTTATACATGTGGGGTTTATTTCCTTTTTTTTTTTTTTTTTACTGCTGAAAATCATAAAATTTTTATCAGAAAGTTCTGGTTACTGGTGTGCCTTAAAATAGAAGGAATAAAAAAAATTTTTTTTTTGTTAGCTTTCTCCTTTCAAATAACAATGTACTTTGGGGGCAAAAAGATAATAACACAGAAATGCTTGGCATTCAGGTTGCTTTTTTTTCTAAAATTGTTTAGTTAATGCTTCTCCCACACCCCTTGGGTACAGTTCTCGCCAAGACATATAGATTTATATTCACTCTCTTTTCCAGGGCAACTTTTGGAAAGCTAACACATACAGTATGCACTAAGAGCAACTTCTAAGCTGCAGGGAGAATAAAACAGATCCAAAAAGTAAATGTACCTTTGCAGAAAATTGTTCAGTGGATTTAAGTTGCAACAATAAACAATAAATAATAAAGTCTTTCTGAAAGCTAGAGAAGCACACGTGTCCTCTTCATTGATTTTATCACTTGATCACACACAACAAATCTGTGTCAACATGAGTGGCACGTCTCTGAGGTAAAAAATGTACAAGTCAAGGCCATAAAAGCAGACCACATGCTTAGGAATTTGTCTATTGTGATCATAATGAGGTGGCCTGCTGTCTCTAAGGAGACAATTCATGATACAGCATATGCCCAGAGAGAAGTGAAAGAATATTTTATGAGTCCAATACAGTCAGCTGTAAGCCAATGAAGATTCAATTTCTTAAAGAGACAGAGAGATAGAAAGCATTCATGTGAGGAGCAGACACAAATAACCTGTTTCTATGTTACTAGATATTTCCCTGCCTCAATACTATAACTTACTCTAATTAGCACAGCTGTACATGTAAGCAAAGATTAATCATTTAGTCCTTCAACAAGAGGCCTTTGATGCATAACATAAACTACTCTGTTTACGTAAATTGCATTGTTCAGCATTTTTCAGCACTCTGTTAATCTTGACAGTGCTAAGAAAGTTCGGGCTGTTCAGGCTGGAGAAGAGAAGACTGCGTGGAGACCTCATAGCAGCCTTCCAGTATCTGAAGCGGCCTTCAAGAATGCTGGAGAGGGACCTTTCATCAGGGACTGCAGCAATAGGACAAAGAGTAACAGGTTTAAACTTAAACAATGAAGGTTCAATGGTCAGATAGTCAGATATAAGGAAGAAGTTTTTTACTGTGAGGATAGTGAGGCAGTGGGAGAGGTTGCCTAAAGAAGCAGTAAATGCTCTATTACTGGCAGTGTTCAAGGCCAGGTCGGACAGAGCCTTGGGCCATAGGATGAGAAGTCCCTGCCCATGGCAGGGGGGTTGGAACTAGATGATTTTAAGTTACCTTCTAACCCAAACCATTCTGTGATTCAGAGGAGTTGTCAATATTAAAACTCATTTTCTGGAACACACTGAGGAATAAAAAGGCAAAGCAATTTCTTGTTCATACTGTGCCTTACCACTCGCCTACAAAACAAAGCTCACTTTGGACAACCAATCTATGCTATGACCAGTGTACAAACATATAGCATTAGAATGCAAAAGGAAGTTGCAGTCTCAAAAATGATGAAAAGTAGGGTGGTCTTTGACTGCTACCGAAAGTATTATTTTCAGAAGTCTGCTCTGAGAGGTGTAAGCTGCCACATTTCACCACAATCATTGCTAATAATGAAGAGAAAAAGAAATCTGTATGGAGAATTGCCAAACATCTAAAATGGCATTTCAAATATATAATGAGGAGGGATGTTGACAGAGAACTGAATGTTCTGTTTTAACAAACCTTTTACTTTGGACACAGGAGAACAGAAAGAGGAGTGGGCTTTAGAAAAGCAAGAACTGCAGGACAAAGAATGGAGAAGAGTGGGGTGCTTGAATGCCTTATTGGGAAGTGAGCCCATAGTAGAAAATAACATAGCTTCTTACTTTCTCTCTTTCAACAGACAAAAGGAGCTGTCTTTTTAAAAAGACAAGCAATGCTGAAAACAGTTTCTAATGACTTTTTTCCTATAGAAATTTATGGAATAATGTCATGGGTTCAGCAGCGGCAGTCATTTTTCTTTAAGCAGTAGTTGGTGAGCGCTGTGTTTTGGATTTTTCGGCTTAGGAACAGTGCTGATAACACCAGTGTTTATAGTTATGGCTTGGAGTGTTTAGGC
>JASSUY010027365.1:37655-59349 GCA_032466535.1 Forpus xanthops | reverse complement strand
TCCAAACATGGTCCTAAAGCCTTCGGCTCACTACTTTACAAATGTCAGATAGTTGTCTGGATTGCTCACATGTCCACATTCTTCTAGGTACATTCCCACACCTCACCAGCAGGGAAGGGCTGGTTAGAAATCTGACGATTCAGGGCAGCCTTGGTTGCAGCTATCATGAGATGGCCAAATTCAAGATCCTCAGGGCAGTGAGAAGAACATGCAGCAAGCTCACTGCCCTGGACTTCAAGAGAGCAGACTTCGGCCTCTTCAGAAACCTGATCAGTAAGATTCCATGGGATATAGCCCTGGAGGGCAGGGAGGCCCAAGACTGTTGGTTCATATTCGAGGATCACCTGCTGCAAGCTCAGGAACGATACATCTCTACTAGAAGGAAGTACTGCAGGAGGGCCAGGAGACCTCCTTGAATGAATAAGGAGCTGCTGAGTAAAACTGAAGGAAAAAAAGAGGCTTATAAAAGATAGAAGCTAAGGCAGGCGGCCTGGGAAGAATATAGGGATGTTGCCTGGGAAGCTAGGGACCAGGTTAGTAAAGCTAAGGCCCACTTAGAATTAAACCTGGCTAGGATGTTAAGGATAACAGGAAGGGATTCTGTAGGTATATTGCAAATAAAAGACAGGCTAGGAAAAACGTGGGCCCTCTACGGAAGCTATTGGGAGACCTGGATACCCTGGATTTGGAGAAGGCTGAAGGGGACTGGAACACCTTCTCTATGAAGATAGGATGATAGAGTTGGGGCTGTTCAGCCTGGAGCAGAGAAGGCTGCATGGAGACCTCATAGCAGCCTTCCAGTATCTGAAGGGGGCCTATAGGGATGCTGAGGAGGGACTCTTCATTAGGGACTGTGGTGATAAGATAAGGGGTAATGGGTTCAAATTTATCATGGTTTAAGCCTCACAGCCATGTAGTTTTCTCTCACTTACTTCCCCTTCTTTCTTCCTCCCACTCCTGGAAGGATGGGAAGAAGAATCGAAAGGACAGGTTGAGAAAAGAACAGTTTAGTAACTAAGGTATAACACAAACCCCTACTTCTATCACCAATAATACAAGAGAAACACAAGGAAAGAGAATACAACTGCTCACCACCTGATACCAAGCACGATAACACAGTGCCCCCCATCCACCCTCCGGGTCTCTGCTCTCCAGTTTTCCATCCTGAACATGACGTGCTGTGGTATGGAATACCTCTTTGGTCAGTTTGGGTCAGGTGTTCTGTCTCTGCTTCCTCCCAGCTTCCCTTCCTCCCTGGCAGCGCATGAGGCTCAGAAAGTCCTTGGTCAGACAAAACATTAACTGAGCAGTAACTGAAAACACTGGTGTTATCAGTACTGTTTTCAGGCCCCAAATCAAAAACCGAGTGCTGCACCAGCTACCAAGAAGGAGAAAAATGACTGCTACTGCTGAACCCATGACAAAACTTAAACCGAGGAAGTTTATATTGGATATGAGGAAGAAATTCTTTGTTGTGAGGGTGGTGTGGCACTGGAATGGGTTTCCCAACAACGCTGTGAATGCTCCATCACTGGTGGTGTTCAAGGCCAGGTTGGACAGTTCCTTGGGTGGCATGGTTTAGTGGGAGGAGTCCCTGCCCATGGCAGGGGGTTGGAACAGGATGATCTTAAGGTCCTTTCCAACCCTTTCTAGGTTTCTATGATTCTATGCTACTAAAAACAATTTATCCCTCCACCGCTGGGCACTGCTCTACATTGCAACATAGACAGAAATAGTGAGCATCTAACCTGCATGGAAAAGCACATGGGCTTGACATCTTCATACATAGATATTTGCCAGAAGAGGGGTCTGTCAGGAGGTCTGATATCCCATTTTGCTGGTTGCTGCTGCTTACAGAATAAAGAGCTGTCTCTGCTACATCAGCCAGCTTCTTTCTCCATCATCTTCTAGTCATACTTCTACCAAAAGTATTTGTATTTATAGAGAGCTACAGGGAACTACCTTATTCCCCAGGCTGCAGCTACACAAGCCACTGTGTTGGGTACAGATTTAAGCATTCCAGTCTGCAGACTATCCCTTAATGCTCATTCCTGCTATTCCACTTCCTTGATGGCAGCATGATATACCATTTGTTTGACCATTTTATAAGCCAGATTGATAATGAAATAGTTTTTATGGCAAGCATAACTGGAGGAGCAGGAAGTTCAGGCAGGTGCAGAACTAACAGCTGGAGGTGAACTGAGGGTGAAAATAACAGCAATCACATATTTTCCTTTAATGAGTTAGCTTGTGCAAACAGCCTGTGAGCATGTTTGACGAGACTGTGGAAAAGCTGATCAGAAAACTTCAAAATAGAGACATCCTGCTATAGAGGTCAGGTTTACAGATTGTCCAACAACATTTTTAGCAGCACAGATGAGGAGCTGTGGCATAGAATGGAAGTTGTGACTGGGGGCAGGAACAAGGAAGCAGAAGGAAATGAGTTCCTAAATCAAAGTCTATGCCAAGGCCACCACAGAATCATAGAATCATAGAACAGTTAGGATTGGAAAGGACCTAAAGATCGTCTAGCTCCTATCCCCCTTCCATGGGCAAGGACACCTCCCACTAAACCATGTCACCCTTTGCAATGTTTCCTAGCTTGGTTTACACATCCTCTAGTATTGGGTGCTTAGGTGTGGCACAGGGTTCTGTACCCAAATTCACAGCACCTGGTCGCACATGGCCCAGCATCCTGAAGCCCTTTTACAGCCACCCTGTTGAGCATAGCCCCATCAGCCCACTGCTTTCCTCACACCAGTGTTTCAAGAAGATGACAGGCTGCTTTCTGGTCAGGGCTGCCACCTGCAAAAAATCTCCACAGGCTCTTCAGAGACTTTGACAATTCAGAACCAATCCCCAACAGAGTTTATGTTTTCATAGAGACATATCACCTTCTGTCACAGATAAGCTGTCTTCTCACAGATATCTGTCTCTCCCCTGTCAGCTCTGTCTACACAGCTCTCCTACACATGGTGAGAAGTACTTTGTTGTGATACAGCTTTCTGTCCTTGCAAAGCTGGGGGCTGGCTACTCTCCTGCCAGTGTTTGCACAGGCAGCCTGCTAGGAGGGAAGACAAACTGGCTGACACTGCAAGTACACTGAAATTGGCAGAGAAAATATATAATTCCTTCATATTGGTAGCATTAAAAAACTTTCAAAAGGTATTTGAAAAATCACAGAATGCATGGGCATGTCACAGTATAGAAAAGAATGTGTTGAAGGTTGGGGCAAAGGAGCAGAGACAGCTGAAGGAAGCAATCTGTGTTCCCTTGCACTGCAAACAGATTCAAACTAACCTTGATTTTTATTGCCCCTACTCCCCATTTCTCTTATAATCTATATTCATGCAGTAAATAACACTGAGTAGATAACAGCCCAAGAAGAGCAATGTTTCTAGCTGCAGGTGCTGGATATAACTTGGAAGCAGGAAGATGAGTTTTCTCTCCCCCACAGGTGGTCACAGTGTGCACTGGGAGAGCCATGAAGGGCACTGGTGGTCACAGTGTGCACTGGGAGAGCCATGAAGGGCACTGGTGGTCACAGACTTGTTAGGAAATGCAAGCCTATTGAAATCCATCTTAATCCCCAAAACTGAGATAGCCCTACAAAGTAGTCTGCCTAAGAGGTAGCTGACCCTTCTACTTCTTTAATCCACATAAGGCAGTGGTTTATAAACTTTCTGGCATTAGTGCAATAATCATTATTTCAGAATGTCAAGAATACTATTTAAATGCTCCATTTGCTGCTCCACCTCCCCTTGCATTTCTTTTCCTTACATTCTTGAGAAATTGAAAAGGAGCCCAAAATCTGTTCTAGTTCACTTTCCCCATGACAGATTTCAGTTTCCCTGCAACAGGGTATCAAAGTGCCATGATCTGTCTATTAGGCTGTTTACTGTAAGCCTAGGCTGCATTAGTTCAATAGTAGGACTGAGAGGAAAGGGAAGCATTTTAAATGTCCAAAAAATATGAAAACCAGAGAACAAGTTCTTAGCAAAATATCAAAGTAATGCATTTAATGTTGCTATTTTTTGTTTATATTTTCTGTGTATATTATTAAACTAGTTCATATATCTCAGCTAAGATATGAAAATAAAAGTCTTTGTTTAGCTCTAGAGATACAGAGTAAGTAACGGAAATGATTGTATAATGAACTGGCATCCAGCCCACAGAAGTGAAATGCTCATCGAGTAAGCATTTATGTAGTTATTTGTAATTCTAGACTTAAAAATGCCTCTTTGTTGTTTTATGTTGTGGTAAGTGTAAACTGCACATTGATTAGTGACTGCTCATTCTCCAAGACAAATAAAAGCTCCTAGAGAAAAACTTTAGCAAGAGTAATCTTTTTGATCATCTGGATGAACAAGTTCACACACAAAAACACCAGAGCCTCCCCCCTAATGTAAGAGTAGGAGAACCACGGGCTCCCAACTTCTGAAGCAAAGGCACAAGACCTATCCCCTGAGAGATGCACTCAGAAAAGCCAGAGACACACATATATGGCAGCAAATCCCAGCTTCAAAGCTCTTCACTTCCTTATGTGTGTGTGGAGAAAGAGGTAAGGAAGAATTGCTATTCAAATCCTGCTTTTAGTGTATCCTTCCTTCAAAATAAAGTTGTCAATCCAGGCCTCAGAAACATTAGTTTTCTTTTCCAGAAGCTCTCATATCTGCCATCCTCCGAGCAGTCCAGAAAAACTTGGCCAGCTCCAGGCCTCTGACAATCATAGAAGAGTCTGTAGGAAAGTCAAGACTCCTGTCCTGTGGCTTTCTTTTTTTTTCTTAACTTTTAACAAAACACGTCTTAAATGGTGCTGTCTTGAAAGATCAGCATCTTCATCTTCCATCCCAAACTGTTTCCTGATGCAGCAATCATACTTTATTACATTTGAGCTAGAAGCAGCACAGAGCACCTTGTATTAATGTACACTTTCTTGTCATGGAAAAAAAAAAAAAAGAAGAACACAAATACAGTTCTTAAATACAAACTATCATTTCATTTCAATATTCTGGCAGCCATCAAAGCTTCTGTAGTGCCCATGTGGACTACACATTCGAAATATTTTTCACTAATTTTTAGTCCTTATGTTGCCTTTACAATTAAAAATGATATTTTAGGCTTCCATGCCAACATTAAAGAGATTAATTATCCTAGAGTTGCAGCTAGAAATGGAGATAAGGCATAAAAATGAAGGCCATAAATAAGTAAGATTGCAGGAAAGCATGGACAAAAAAGCACCACATTGCAAAGCTTTCTAAACAGTCAAATCTAGTGTGAGCAGCAGTAGACACTGAGTTCTAAACTTAGAGAAGGATGAAATTATGTTCTCCTTAGTCTTGATGTTCCCCTCTCTATCATAATTTCATGTGAGTCACTTTCAGAAGTACTGAAAGATGGTGCTTAACATGCAGCAACATACCTGTAGAGTCCAACCAGCAAAAAAAGGCTCAACCATGGGGAATAGCATGAAAAAGTGCAAAGAAACACTCTGTAACACAGAAGAATAACATAGCAACTTATAACAGTAGTGAAATGTAATGTTATGCCCCAAGCATTTCGCAAACATTCCATAATGATTAGATGAACAAAAATTATTCCAGCTTCAGCTATGTCAAATTTAAGTTAGACCAGTTAAACAATCAGATCAAAATCTCTGCATATTAAATGCAAGAATTTTGACGTTGCTGGTTGGGAAACCGACAGGAGCTTGTTGGAGCAGGGTGGGCACATTCGTTTCCAGTAAAGCATTAAAAACTTAAAGTAAACAAAAATGATGAAGGCTACCAAAACAAAGAATGGAAAATCTGCAGCTGTCTGCAGACAGAAAAGATGTTGATTGTAACACCTAGGTGGGGCCACAGAATACAATGCAGTTAATAGAGTTTTAAGAAATGGATAGTTCTCCACTGCATCTACGGTTGTGGATTTAACCACACTGGTTGATAGGCTGCAGGGAAGGGATGCTATCCAGAGAGACGTTGACAAGCCCACGCTAACCTCATGAAATTCAAAAAGTCAAGAGCAAGGTCCTGCACCTGGGCCAGGGCAATCCCCAGTATCAATACAGACTGGGGGATGAATGGAATGAAAGCATCCCTGCGGAAAATACATTGGGTTACTGAAAAATGAAAAATTCTACATGAAAGTTTGGTATGAGCTGGCAGTGTGCACTTGCAGCCCAGAAGGCCAAACACATCCTGGTCTGCATCAAAAGTGTCTCCAGCAGGTCAAGGGAGGTCACTGTCCCCCTCTACTCTGCTCTGGTGAGACCTCACGTGCAGTACTGTGTTCAGCTCTGGGGCCCCCACCTTAAGAAGGACATGGACCTGTTGGAAGCAAGTACAGAGGAAGGACACAAAGATGCTCAGAGGGCTGGAGAACTTCTCCTATGAAGACAGTATGAGAGAACTGTGGTTTTTCAGCCTGGAGAAGAGAAGGCTCCAGGGAGATCTTCAGTACTTTAATGGACGTGCAAGAAAGAGAAAGACTTTTACCAGGGCTCGTAGTAACAGAACAAAGAGCAATGGTTTTAAACTGAAAGAAGCTACGTTTCGATTGGATATAAGAAAAAGAATTTTTTTACAGTGAGGTTGGTGAGACATTGGCACAGGTTGCCCAGAGAAGCTGCAGCTGCCCCATACCTGACAGTTGTCAAGTCAAGGCTGGATGGGATTTCGAGCAACCTGATCTATTGAAAGATGTCTCTGCCCATGCAGGGGCATTGGAACTGGATGATCTTTAAGCTTCCTTCCACCCCAAACCATTCTTTGATTCTATGGTTCCATGATCTGAGTTCCCCAGTACGCCAGAGCAGTTTGCACAGCAGCCTCAGCTTTCGGAAGAAATATTCCTTAGCCTACCTGCAGAGTGTGGCCTCTGTTCATCTCACTAAATGAGATAAATGCTCCACTCAAAGAATTACTATCCGCTCCATATAGGTTTGAGCTCTGTACATGGTAGCAGTGCTGGTTAGACTCTCAGTTGAGTATGTTTTCTGCCAAGACACAAACAGTAAGTTACAAAAAAGAAATACAAAGAATTATTTTTGCAGCCAGCAGTGTACAGGCAGAAATAACACTCTAGGTAATAATTAATGAAAGATTTTTCTCCAGCTATCAAGAAGAGTTCCATAGATTTAGTTTTGAAAGAGCTGATGGATGGCAATTTGAATACATAAGGAAGAATTTATTTGCTTAATCACTGAATGCAATAAATTAGGATTGCACATTACTTTAATTCCATGGGAAACATGGTCCACTGCATTTACATTTTCAAAACTATGCTTACGAAGAGACAGCTCTGTAGAACATTTTGCTGCCAAACAAACACGCATCCAAATCCTAGGCTTGGTAGGAGTTGGATAATAAGATCTGGGTTAGGAATGAATAATCTTGATTTATGCCACAGAAATGTTATGAGCTCGCAAAGGTAGCCTTAATTGTTTTGAAGAAAGTGTGGTAAGCCTTTCCAGACATCCCCATGAAATGTCAGTCTAAATGGTGTGTATACAACCAGAATTTAAACAAATAGAAATACAAGGATGTTTCATATTTCCATTTTAAATTGGCATCAACTTAATGATCTAACATCATTGCCTTTACCAAAAATGCCCAGTACATGTTTATGGTTCCTCTGTGAAAAGAATCACACAGTAATTTGCTCCACTCTTGTAGAGCGTATCAGGGAGCAAAAGGAGAGAGTACTTGGAAATACTGAGTATCTACTAACTGAGCTGGTCATGCATATCTTAAATGTTGTAAAGCCCATACATCTCATCTTAAACATATACTGAAAGCAGAATTCCAAGCTCGCCAAAAGGAAACTTTTCTGATTTTTAATATAAGACTCATTCTTAATGAATTTCTTGCAAAATTGCCTGAGGTAATAGTGTGAGATATGGCATAATGTTACTGTATTAAATTGCTCGTGCAGAACCTAGAATACCAAGGAGAGAATTAAACTGGATTAAGTATGAAAGATTCATCTTCCTGACAGATTAGTACAAGAACTCCTAAGTCACTATTTGATATGGATACACAGATTCAACTCAGGGAAATAAACACCAAAAGCTGTCATTCCTCTATGGTGGGGAACTTGCTTGATTTTTAACAGTGATGAAATTGTCCAGCTGAGCTACTCGCCCTTTTCCTGAACTACCTTTGTTAAAAATCAAGGGGGTTTTAAGCACATTCAAGGCTTAGTTCTGGAGAAAAATAGAAATTGCAAGGGAAAGATAGAAACTGTGATATTATCACCAGTCTAAAAGGTCTGGCAAAAAAACGACAACCCCAGATACTGTCAATGTATCAGCAATCTGTTAGGTTTTGCTAGATATCTTCTGCTAGATACCTTTTCTCATTGTTTATGTTAATATTTGCTCCTTCAGATGTTATATAATAATTTGTATTCAGTCATGTTTTGAAAAGATTTCCTGTTTATTTGTATTTCTGTTCATAATTTTTTCTGCAGTGCAGCAAACTTTGGTGGTGTTTTTTTTGTCATATCTTCTGTTTTTCAAATAGCACATAATATGAAAGCAAGGCAGTTGAAAACTTGTCAAAGGTTGCAGCAATCTGACATTCAGAATGCAATTATAAATGCAGGTTGCTCCTGCAGTCTAAGCTTCAGTGATTCATGGAAGGAACTTCACAAAAAGACCCAAACATTTAAGTGATGCAACGTAAATTTCCTTCTTCAAGACCTGCAAGTGAAAATATCTTTACTGATTAATGGTCTTCCATAAACTGAAATAGACTGACTACATATGCTTCTAGAACTGAATTTAAGTAGCTGAAATTTGATTATGCATACTTTACATTTATAAGTGTGGGTGTTCCTGCTATGTGGTCAGAATTGCAATTAGTGCTCCTTGATTCATGCGTACAAGCATTAGTGTACTAGTAAAAGGGGTACTGAGCAGCTGTAATTCAGATTTATGTTTGCCTTTGTGCTGAGAGCTTCCCTACAGCTTTAAGAAAAGGTCAGACTGAGCACAATAATGGAGATTTCCTAATAAGACAGTAGATACTATTTTGAGTTCTAGTCTGAAACTTTTCTTCAGTGCTCACACACAGCTAATAGAGCCCTTATGGTTAAATTAGGAAATTGAGACGCAAGTTTTAATAATGTAACGGAAAAGGAATGGGAATACAGAATCATAGCCTAGTGAATATTTTTTAATATAAAATAATAGAATCATAGAATAGTTAGGGTTGGAAAGGACCTCAAGATCATCTAGTTCCAACCCCCCTAACAGGGGCAGGTACACCTCCCACTAAACCATGTCACCCAAGGCTATGTCCAACCCAGCCTTGAACACCACCAGTGATGGAGCATTCACAACTTCCCTGGGCAACTCATTCCAGTGTCTCACCACCCTTACAGCAAAGATTTTCTTCATCAGGTCCAATATAAACTTCCCCTGTCTAAGTTTGAACCCGTTACCCCTTGTTCGCTCTGTACAGTCCCTCAAAAAGAGTCCACCCCCAGCAATCCTGTTGCCTCCCTTCAGATATTGGAAGGCTGCTATGAGGTCTCCGTGCAGCCTTCTCTTTTCCAGGCTCAACAGCCCCAACTCACTCATCCTATCTTCATAGGGGAGGTGCTCCACTCCCCCGATAATCCTTGTGGCTTTCCTCTGGACATGTTCCAGCAATTCCAAGTCCTTTTTATGTTGAGGACACCAGAACTGCACACAGTATTCCAATTGAGGTCACAGAGTAGAGGGGCAGGATCACCTCCCTCGACTTGCTGGTAACACTCCCTTTGATACAGCCCGGGATACGGTTGGCTTTCTGAGCTGCAAGTGCACACTGCCAGCTCATGTTCACTCTCTCATCAACCAACAGCCCCAAGTCCTTCTCCTTGGGGCTGCTCTGAATCTCATCTCTGACCAACCTGTAGCTGTGCCTGGGATTGCAATGACCCACGTGTAGGACCTTGCACTTGACATGGTTAAAGTTCATCAGGTTGGCAACAGCCCAACTCACAAGAGTGTCAAGGTACTTCTGGATGGCATTCCTTCTCTCCAATGTATCAACCGAAACACACAGCTTGGTGTCATCAGCAAACTTGCTGAGGGCGTACTCAATCCCACTGTCCATGTCACTGACAAAGATGTTGAGCAAGACCGGTCCCAACATCGATCCCTGAGGGACATCACTTATTACTGGTCTCCAGCTGGACATTGAGCCACTGACCACAACTCTTTGCGTGCTGCCATCCAGCCAATTCTTTATCCTCAAGTGGTCCACCTATCATATTGATGTCTCTCCAACTTAGAGACAAGGATGTCATGTGACACAGTGTGTAATGCTTTGCACAAGTAGATGACATCAACTGCTCCATCCCTGTCCATCAGTTCCGTAGCACCATCATAGAAGGCCACTAAATTGGTCAGGCAGGATTTACCCTTAGTGAAGCCATGCTGGCTGTTACCAAGCACCTTGTTGTTTTTCATGTGCCTTAACATGCCTTCCAGGAGAATCTGTTCAAAGATTTTGCCAGGCACAAAGGGGAGAATGAGTGGTCTGTAGTTCCCTGGGTCTTCCATTTTCCTCTTCTTGAATATCAGGGTTATATTTCCCTTTTTCTAGTTGTCAGGAACTTCAGCTGACAAATATATATATACTTATCTAATAATAGTACAGAAGAACAAGTCTATTAGGTATGTTTAAAAAGGAGAAAACAGCACACACAACTAGATCTTATTTCCTTCCCCCTATGTTTATGTCTGCATGTGTTCTCTTATCCCAAAAAAATATTTGATAGACTGAATATTAAAAGAAATAGAGGCACCTATTATAGGGTTTAACATATGAGCTCATCAAGGTCAGACTCTTCCAAGTTGAGCCCATGTCTTTCTTTGCTGATTTTCTTGGCAATGTGACTTAGCTGGACTTCAGTGAGTATGATGGACTATTGCATGAGACTTTAATAAATAAACAATAAAACCCAGAAACAATACAAGAATTATGAAAGGGTGAAAACAGTTGTGGGTAGTGCTGTACAATGAAATATCAGGCTGGGATAAGACAAGGAGCTACAGCACACCCTCTAAAGCTTGGTTTGGGTGTTACATTTGTTACAGCTTTTGTCACAAAAAATAGCATGTTTGTCAATGACACAGTTGGAAAGCAACACCAGAGGCAACTATCTCCAACAAAGGGTATGACTTTGGGAACTTTATAGCAGCTCTGACATTAATACTGGCAATGGTATTTAGAGGAAAGTAAGCTTGATAGAACAACATAAACCTTTCAGTATCCTTTGGGTGCTTAACAAGCAGATGTAGGTGAGGACATGTGTTTTTGATCTATCTCTTGTTTAGCAGCTGCAGGATTGCCATCTCAAAATTCTGGGCTTCCTTGGTGTCATGGCAAAACAAGTTGGCTTACACCCAAATACCAAAAGTTTTTTTTCATAACAGCATGTCAGACACAAAGTTCACCTTTCCAGCATGAAGACATGCTCTATGTCCTGGCTAAGGTGTTATTTTGCTTTGTAAGGTGATGTTTTCTGTCTGGAAAAAAAAAAAAATATATGTATTTATGTGTTGGCATACGCTTTCCCTTATTTTATGCAGATTCCTGGGTTAAGAATCCGCTCTCTCTTCACTTACCATGGTCAGAGGCTCCATTACCATACTACTTTATACCAACAAGGAACTGTTTTCTTCTGCCTAGGTGTTACATACACTCAGTTTTGTCAAAAAAGGCAAAAGCTGAAGTAAGAATGCTGCTGTATTTCTGCTGCTGCCTCAGTGGCTGGAGAAAACTCCAGCGTCATTCCTGTGAAATGTAATAGGGGAGCACCCCTTGCTAAACAAAAGGAGAATACTCCTTTACTCATCAACGCAATGCTGATGATCGTCTCTCATCTGAGATGTGTATGGATGCAGTAACTTCTCAACAGCAGATCTGGGATAACCTCTTTAGTTGTTACTATACGTCTCCCTCCACAGTTCAGTTGCAGAGGCATGGAGTACAGCCACTGCTGGTGAGCTCAGGTTCAATTACTTTGTGGATGGCAAAATGCGGGACAGTTCTAGCCTCCTCACAGCAGGACTCCCGCTTTCCTTAGCCTGGGCAGTCAGGGAGAGCAGGTGAGGGTATTGAGTACAGTCTTGTCCATTTAGGTCTACTCGTAACCTGCTACCATAGCTTCTGTACTCAATCTTCCTTTTAGTAAAGATGACTGTTACCATCCAATTTATCAACGCCCTGTAACACACCATAAACTTGTTTGTGCTTGCCATATTTTGAATACAAAATTATACAAAGGTAGTTTCTGTGTACACAGCTGGTGTTCCTCACCACAAGATCTCCTCCTCCGTGGCCAGTCAGCATTGTTAGCTGAAAAAGAATGCTCCCACTGCCTCAGCATCCTCTCAATGTGTTTGTAGCTCTGCTAAAGTCAGAAAAACTAAGTTTATGGACAAAGCGACTTATTTGTCATTTTTATTACTTAAAAACAGACAAAAAGCAAATATGGAACTAGTCACTAAAAAGGAAATCAACTTTACTCAAGGAGTTTCCAAAAGTGAAACAGTTTTTGAAATGTCTCATAATTTAACCTTGTTTAGTGCAGTCTCAGCTCCCCACACAAGATGGCAGCTCTTCTTTCCTTCTGTTCATCTATTCCTCTGTGCACTGAAATGCATTTCCCTTTCACCCTAATACTACAGGTGCTGCCAGAAAACAAGTATAACCAGATTAGGGACAAGCCATGTAGCTCTAATCATTATTCACCCTTAGAAAAGCATCTCACAGAGCACAGCATGGTATGTGAGGAGCAGCATTGTTTCACTAGTACTCTATTTGTCTAATCCCAGCACGTACCAGTGACTTCTCTGTACTGCCTGTCACAGTTTTTGAGGTTTGAAACTGCCACATAAAAGGAAAAAAGAAACATTCTTATTTCAGTTCAGATTTTGGGATCTTCACATACAGATAAGGACACATAATGCTATGCTCAATCTTTTGGACCATATCTCCTACTACCTTGGCTGTACTGTCATTTAGAGAAGAGTAAAGTTATCTTCATTTCTTGTTTACTTTAGAACTCACTATATGAGTCTATTTCAGGAAAGGAAACAAAGAATTACGTCTTTGTATAACTCAGTCTTGCTAGAAAACGAACACTGAGTATTATCAAGTCTAATGTCTGACCCCGCTGAGTGCCTCTGTAAAGTCAGAAACTTTGAAGTGAATCTGACAATTAATGTTTCACAAATACCTGCCGTAGATGACACTAAATTGCAGCAGTACTGATTAACTGTTTCATTTTGAAACAAATGATGAACCAGTTTAAATTGTACAGCTCTGCTCTGTTGAAACTCTTTCTTCCCTCGGTAGGCTGAGGGATGCCTCAGTGCACAGCGATGTGCAGTGTGCCAGGCCCCAGCTGGTGTTGAGAGTATGGATTTCTGTTCCATCCTCACCAGCATGGTCTGTCTCTCTTTATGAAGAGCCTAAAAAACCACGCTGAAGCACAGAAGAGTTGTATTTTTGGTGCTCCCAGGTGCTGAGAGTTGTTCGGCACTCTTATGCCATTCATATGAAGTAACGTGCCTTATCTCAATACATATTTGTTCCAAAGATATTAATCTCCTCTAAAGGTTCAACAACCAGCAATGCAGTCACTAAAAGGCAGCAGCAGCAGGAAGACAACCGTGCTAGCCCACTTTGCCCACCCAAATCTCCCCCTGCCCCCGGTTTCGTGAGAGTGGGAAGCCAGCAGGTGTCAGCAGGAGCTTGGCAATGGGACAGACACTCGCAGCCCCATGACTCCGGGAGAGGCCGAACCGGCTCACAGGTGGAAAACCTGAGTGCTCACTGATAAAAACCAATCACTTTGTAAGCGGGTCATTAGCTTAAAGGAATTAAGGAGCCCTTTCCTCTTGCTGACTTCAGAGAGCTGTGGAGCAAAGGCTGCCGGAGCTGGAGGCAGGGCACTGCTGCACCATACAGTCCTGTTCCCTTTGCTGGCCTGTGAGCGTGTCCGGGCAGCCCCAAATTTACACTGAGAATCTGTAGGGGTTTTTACAGACCAGCTCAGTGCTGTGATTTTGGGGACTGCCTGCGGGAATGCTTGTAACCTAAGGCTGGATCCAGTCCCACTGAAGTGATGAAGGTACCAGGACAGGAACATGCAGTTGTAGAGAGGGCAGAAGGAAGGATGTACTGCTCTACTAAACAGTGAAACCACCCTAGCTCTCCTCCTTACCTCCTCAGTCAATACACCCTATGTACCTCATGGCAAATGTGAGCCAATTTATTGAAAGGGACTTACTTCCCAATTAAGGTGCAAATTAATATATTGTTCATCTCTTGAAAAGTGCCTGGTAGAGTAAAGCACACAAAGACAGTTACCATAGAGAAGCTAACATGTGGTAACTTGTCCTTTTATAACTTGCTTGTATATCAAAGTCTTTATTTAAATACCTGTCTTCCAAAAGAAAATCCTGGCAAGTCAGGCTTGAAAGACCTAACAGTTACAGCCCTTCTAGATTAACTGTCAGTCATCAGACCTCTGAATGCTTCCTGAACTGCAGCTCTCACTTCTGTAATTGCCAAAAGAACACTTCAGAACAAAATCAATATGGAGGTTCCTTCAAAATGAATCCTCAGAACAGCAGTAGAAAGAACCTTTTATAGAAAACAAATTTCACATTTGGCATATTTGAGCACTAATTCCTGGAAATGGCCAAACAGAAATGCTCAGTAATTGAGAAGAAATAGAAAGGACACAGTTTCTGCTGTTTTCAACACAAGGTATAAATTTCATCCAGCCTGAAAAAAAATGCTTCACATAGATAAACTTGCAAGGGTAGAAATGACTAACAAGTAGCAAAAGGGATCCCTTCTGTTCAAAATAAGAGGCATGAGGACCTTAACACTGCCAAATAGTGTTGCTGCTCACCACCACCACCTTCAGCATATTAGCAGGGCACCAGACAAGTGAAAATCTATCCTTCAATTTCCCAGAATGCTTATTTCTAATTAAATGAGTGAGGATATTTGATCCTAAATGAGTTTTTATTTGCTTTCTTCCTGTTTTTTTTTTTTTCTTTTCTTTCTTTGGTGCAGAAGTATAGCAAGGCAGCAGTATAACCACTTTGAACAAAAATGTGAAATTTGTTATTAACTTGGCTTTCAACCACTCCAAATGTTACTTTAAGCATGTAAGTAAGTCTAATGTTACATCTTGAGAATCATAGAATAGTTTGGGTTGGAAGGGACCTTAAAGATCATCCAGTTCTAATGCCCCTGCCATGGGCAGGGACGCCTTCCGCTAGACCAGGTTGCTCAAAGCCCAATCCAAACTGCCTTGAACACTGCCAGGGATGGGGCAGCCACAGCTTATCTGAGCACCCTGTGCCAGCACCTTAGCACCCTCACAATGAAGGATTTCTTCCAAATACCTATTTTCCCCTCTTTCAGTTTAAAGCCATTCCTCCTTGTCCTGTCACTATTTGCCCTTGTAAAAAGTCCCTCTCTACATTTGCTGCAGCCCCCTTTAGGGGGGCATTAGAAGCTGCTCTAAGGTCTCCCTGGAGCCTTCTCTTCTCCAGGCTTAATAAGCCCAATCCTCTTAGGCTGTCTTTATAGAAGAGCTCCAGCCCTCCAATCTTTGTGGACCTCCTCCAGACTCATTTCAACAGATCCATGTCCCTATTGTGTTGAAGGCAGTAATCCAGGTGAGGAAAAAAAAAGAACAATACCATTTCAATAACAAAAATGTCAGGTTGTGAACATATAAATATTTTGATCTGACATTTTCAGGTTTTTGTTTTTTTTTTTTGTGATGAGACAGGGTAGATATCTTCCAGGAGCATTTTAAGAAGACTAAGTAGGGTGCAAGTGATGTCACATTACTTTCCTTTATGCTTTCTAGGGTGTTGGTAAGTCAATCAGGCTCCATGTAATATATTCACCATAAGCAGGACACAATGAAAACTGTCCTTCGACTTGTGTAATCACACTGAGAAAGGAAAAAATGTTTCTTTATATCAGCTGCCATACACCAACCCACCAGTTATTGACAATCTGTGCATGTATACGTCGTTTCCCTTGTTCTCAGGGTAAAATGCCAAATAGCAAAAATCCTTTTTTGACCCCCAAATAGTAAAAATCCAGTACCTATTAAATTTAGCAGCTCCACCAGTAGGATGAAGTTCTGAGTGATTTTCATTGATAGTGTGCTGATGAAAAAAATTAAAATCCTCTTGAAGTTAACATAAATGCCATAAAATACAAGAAGTTTCTTGGAGAAAACAGTGCAGACTGGTTTCATTTAAAGGTCTGTCTGAGGGAGTGTTAGAGCTTTTTCCCTGAGACAGCTATATGAAGTGAAAGGCAATATTGATTTTAATATTTTAATGCTAGAGTTGAAGGCTCTATAGATAGCAACATTGCAAACTAGAAACAACCTTTCATTTCTGGACAAGGTTGTGCAGTCAGCATGGGAAAGTGCAGGCACTCAGCCACAAACTGAAAATACTCACTGACCTCAAGGGGAGTTGCACATTCCAGAAGAGAATCCCAGGAACAGCCCTAGGACATTACATGGGCTCTAGCCAACCCTAGTGTCAAGTTAACATACCCACTCCTCCATTTCCCTCCTGCATCTATTGTATTTGAGCCTTCCTGAACTCTAAGATGACGTGCCCTACCACCACACACGGCAGAGAGAAGCTGTGTGTTCACACAGGCATCAGAGGATGAAGGAGAGCACTCAGGGCTGTCCACGCAACACATCTCCCAGAACACACCTGCAGTGCCCAATGCCTGCCTGCATTTCCACACTACAAATGTAGGTAAGAAACCACATAGAGGGTTAGCCATGGGTTCACCTGGGAAAGGTGAAATATGGGCCCAGACTCCAAGAGAGAAAAATGTCCCTCCCTGCCCTCCATGCCTCTACTATGGGGTGCTTATTCTCTAGTAAACTGCAACTTGCTGCACCGGAGCAGCAGCTCTGAACACAAAGGTAAGAGTTAATTTAACACATCTAAAACCTTCTGTGCTCTCTCTGCTTGAACAGCTGTTCCAGGTTTGCTAGCACTTTCCAAATAAGACTCCCAGAGGAAGCATCATGCTGAACAGCAGGAGCTACAATACAGGGGGTTGCCACTGGAAGTGTTGAGAAATCTTACAAAAAAGTGCTACCAACACTACCATAAAAATTATGCAATCATCTTTGATCCAAGTTTATAGAAATACTTCAAAAATAATTGTTCCTTCAATTTGCTTGACAAGCCAGGTTCAAAATTCAGTTTCCCTGGCAACAGCTGAGGACATTAAACTGTGCAATGTGTCTAGGAAAGAAAATAAATGGGAATGGAAAATTACTCCAGAAAGTTAGTTAAAGGGATTTGCGAAGAGAAGCAAAAACAGAATCAGGCAAGCAGTCACACATCAATAACCTCAAAGATCGAATATTTCATCTTCCTAAGCTATGCAGGAAATAAAAGCTAAAGCTGTAGTTGCTGCTGTTGCTTTTATCATCCTGTTGATTTGTTTGCTGCTGATAGCTGTATGTGCCAAAAAATCTTTTGGCTGCTTCTAAAAGACAAAAGAGGCTGAATATTGCACACTTTCATCTTTAAACACTGCTGGCAGAGGCAGCCTTGCACAAGCTGTGCTAGGTAGCCATCTTCAGGAGTGCCCACTGGTGTCTTTCACTAAAACAAGACAACTAAATCTATGTGCAGGGATGAAATAGCCTGGGCAGCCATTCATGGGACACCAAAGCTAACAATCAGAGAACACAGTGAGGGTCTTACAGTCCCACAGGATTCCTCAGCATGACCTGCTGCACACCCACCTTGCACTGCACACAGATCCATAGGCAACAGAGAGCAGAGAAGGCAAGTCATGCCCTGGTGCTCCATGTAGCCAGCATGAGCCCTGGTGCCTGACCAACAGCCTTCTGTGACTACAGAGCACCTTACCAGCAACATCCCAGTAAAGCTACTACCAAGCTGGATGAATAGCTCAGCAGCACCATTTGAACACAGCAGCACTGCTTGCAGTGTGGTCTTCTTCATTCCTGTTAAATATAGCCCCAAAATTATTAGTATTTCCCTCTACCTGAGTTCTCATCAGAGGGTTGGCAGCTTTCTAGCTGAAATATTTCTGTCAAGTCACAGAACACTGGTTGAGGGTTTTCAGAAATTATTCTGTATTTTCCAAGGGTAAAAAGTCTCAGAAGAAAATTATCAGAAGGATGGAACACCTCTCCTACGAGGAAAGGCTGAGAGAATTGGAATTGTTCAGCATAGAGATGAGAAGGCTCTAGGGAGACTTTATTGCAACCTCTCAGATCATAAAATGGGCCTGTAAGAAAGATGGGGAAAGACATTTTAGCAAGGCTTGTTGTGATAGGATGAGGGCTAATGATTTTAAACTAAAAGAAGGAGAATAAGGCTGGATGTGAGGAAAGCATTTTTGTAATGAGATGGTGGATGTGCTATTCCTGAAAACATTCAAGGCCAGGTTGAGTGTGATTCTGGGCACCCTGATCTAGTTGAAGATGTCCCTCCTCATTGCATGGAGTTGGACTTGGTGAGCTTTGAAAGACCCTTCCAACCCAAACTATTCTGATTCTGTGATTCTATGAAAATGAGCAGAACCCTGTTCTAACTCTGGTTAGATGATAAGATCAAGATCTTTCTGCATAAAATCACATTTTTTTATACTGAATAAACCATGAGACTTCTGCCTCCCATCCGAACCAGACCAAGAGGAGAATATTACTGCAGAGCAGTGGTACAACACACGTCCTCCATATATCACTAATAATTATCTAGAAAGACAATGCTGTAAGAATGTCACTTGTTTAAAGAATCAGACACCTACCATGGCATTTGAGATGGTTTTTGTCCATTCCCCTCAATGCTCAGCTCCATCAGCTTATTCTAATAAAACAAACAAAGACCTGAAATTGCATCAAAGGAGCAGGTATGTACTGAGATGTTGTGTTTCCAGCCTGTTTGTCCCTAGATTGATTTAGGAGCCCCTCTCCAGTTTTGTAAATCAATTGATTTACAAAAGCAGCCTGTCCTTCTATAGGCTTCAAGCCTCATTTCACATTAAGAGTAGTTTTAGAGTGATCCAGCTTGCTTACTACCTCTTTCCTCAGGGAACTGCAAATGTACTTAATGTGAACTAGATTACACCATCACTCTTAGCCACCAGACTCCCTCTCCACAGGGTATCCTCCAGTAGCTTGGTTGAGGGCTGACAACATCAATTGTCAGATTGCTGGTGAAATATTTCCTCTGCAACTGCTAGCCACTGCCAGTTGATAAAATGGTGCAAAAACAGACTGAAAGCTGCCATAGCAAGTGTCAAGTGGTTCTATTTATTTTCATGTTAACAGACCAGTGTTTTTGGTGATGCTGGAGAGGAGCAGCTAATATCTCCTATGCAATAGTCCATGGCTGCGACACTTTATTGTCAAGTAGGAAGAAATGAGTGCTGTACAAGGTGCAAATTCCTCATTGATCATAGTTTGAAGCTTCTTTCAAGACCAGTTCCTGTTTCTGCACATGCACTTCCTCTGTGAAAATTAAAAGAAGAAAATCAAATTGGATCCTTGAAAAGAAAGATCAGGGCCCTCGTTTTGGGGGAAAAATAAAACTAATTAAAAAAAAAAGTCTATAAAAGAAATAAAAGGAGCAGACCTAAGGATCAGTATGCGGCTGAGAAACCATTTGGTGACAGCAGCTAGGATTTGAATTTGTGGTTGATGTGAAACTCATTCAACCTTCAATTCTGTAACCCTAATATGATTTCAGGATGTTGGGACCAGAAAGGCTGCAGCTGGTGCTCTCAATGTTGAGAGTTATGTGCCACTGTCTGAAAAGCAACAGCAACTTGTTCCAGTCACCAGCTTAACTCACTGATAATCTGAGAGCAGTCACAATTACCATTAATGTAACACAGCTGTGCCTACCTCTGCCCACATTTCACCTTCATGTTCTCTATGCAGTTTGAAGTTGCCCTCTGCCTCCAGCAAAACAACCACTGATGCCTTTTGTAGGAAGGAGAGGGAGAAGCTTTCCATCTTTAACAGCCCTGGGTGATTGCTCATTAGCCAGATTCTGCTCTTAGTTGCAAATCAATATTGACTGAGACTGTTCCACCAAACTGACCATGTTTCCTTGACCTGTGCCTTTTAAACTTTGAAGGCTGCTCTGTGTTGCTTAGAGAAGCAGTTTAGGTAAGGAGGCACTGTATGTGGAACAGCAATACATGATCAGGCATACACAGAAGAAGGTAACAAGGCTTACCCTTTGCTCTTGTGGAAATTTATTACACAGTCAGAAACAGGAAAGTCTTCTTCCTCCCACATGCCATTACTGCAATAGAAGGTTTCTTGTACCAGGGAAATGATTCTTTGCAATGGTTTTCATCATCAAGCATTTAGAAATAGTTTTTACTGTTCCCAAGATAAAAACAAGGTCTTCAATGCAACTTCTTGCAATAGAAAGTGATTGTGAAGAAACACGAGAGATTTGAGGTGATTTAAAAACATTTGGTGTTGGCAAGCTGTGCAGCAGTGCTTTCTGCTGTCTAAGTCTTCCTAAATAAGGTTTGCAGTATGTCCATTAATGCCATCTGGCTCTTAACTGACTCAGCTTAACTGAGGACAATTTTGTATCCATTAGATTGAAGACAAGCAGTAGAAAGCTTGTCTTATTAAAGCTGAGAAAGAACTGTATTTTTTAAGGCATCTTCATGTGTTGCCTTCCTCAGTAACTGGTGATAAACAGCTACGGGAGGAAAGATGGAATGTTAACATGACAGCTGATATCAGCCATGGCTTTCACTGATTTCAAAAGCTGACACCCAGCCATAGCCTTCATCTATTCCCCTCTCAGCTTCATACAAGTTTTGAGAGACTTGTGGAGAAAAAAAGGAGATTTACAGAGCATGGCAGTAGGAAGAAGACAAGGTCTAGTGGCAGACATTCCTTTCTTAACCTTTTGGGGACCCCCAAGAAGAATCTATCAGATTTTAGTACACTTCTCAAGGCCTTACTGTTTTTTTGTGGTCTGCAGAGAGGTCTAAGAATCGAGGATCAGTTCCTGCCCAGCATCTATTACCAACAGGGGACCATCCATCACTGACTTTAAAATTATTTCCATTCCTTGTCATGACCTGAATCCATGTTGTGATTGATCTAAAGTGTTACCTTCAATTAGAGAATCTTGCAACAATCTTAACATTTTCTTCATGATTGCTGGAATGGGAGGTTTGCTATCCCATAGCACTGCTAGGTGGCATTTCTTCAGTGTTGGCCCTGCTATGATGTATTAGCAATAGGAATAGGAAAGTTCTCCCTGAATGATGTGGTGCTTATTTTAATCAAATGTAATGGTAGTTCTTCATGATTCTCATATTAGTTAAAACGTCATGGAACAGCCACAAGATTTGGGTTAAGATGCCATTAAGATGCCATTAAGATAGTCTTTCATCATAGCACATCACACACAGTGTTTCTTTTCTTACACTCTTTTGTGCATTTGGAAGACTTTAGGACCAGTTCTTTTTGGAGTAAAATGCAATTAAGAAATCTATTGATGCTTAACATTTGCAATCTGGTTTGAAGTATCTGATTGGAAATTTTAAGCCAAAGGCCATTTAAGCAAAATAAAAGTAAAATCTCCACATCTTTGATG
>JASSUY010027365.1:0-37645 GCA_032466535.1 Forpus xanthops | reverse complement strand
GATTCTGTTTATAAACCTTCTAGGCTATCATTAGCTTTGTTCAAAGAATTAGTGCTAAACAGTCCAGAGAAACACTATATATATATAATGCCAATGAACACCAGCAAGGTGCAATAAGACAATTAAAAATCAACATAAAGCATGGCTGTAGCACTTCACGCAAGCTAAATTAACCATTACAGCACTAATGCATACTGCATTATTAAGTTTAAATTACACTAAGACTTATTTAGGTCAGGCAAAAAACTGCTCTCTGCAGCCAATGAGACAGGAAAAGGACAAAAGAAATGTTAATCCACAGAGCTATGGACAAGCCTCATTTCAGTGTAACAAATATTGGAGTTCACAGAGCTTTATTAGACCAAGTCAAGATGAAAAAGGACAGAGATGTGTGTGGAAATGAAGTTCCACCATACCATTATAGAAACACAGTAATAGGCTATTTCCAGAATTCCTGGGACACTACAGAACTGCTGAGGCCTCAGTGGGCCTGACAACTGCTGACTGAAGGTACTGCAGTTCTTACCCATTTTATTTTGGAAAGACATAATGTGGTCAGTGTGACAGTCAAAAAGAGGACAGTGAGTCTGACAAGGACTTAGTTCAGCAGCTGACCCTGCTCACAAAGTTCACAATGTACACATGTGAGATATATGTGTACATGGGAGTTGCAGGGAGAAATAAATTAATTCCTTTATTAAATGTATCACAAAAAAGAAGAAAAATATGCTCCCCTTTCAAAGAGAAAAAACAGTGGAAGAAGTGGATGCATTTAATAAACATTTCTGGTTGATTTGTGTTTCATTGCAGAAGCAAGTTTTACAGTGTGAAGTTACATTTGACATTACATACAGTGCATTCTGAGATAAAACAGTGAAAAATAAACCACGTTATTTTTTATTTGCAAGCTCTGAAAAGGAAATGTTTTGAATTTTTATAACCTGTTTTCAGTTTTCCCTTACAAAAATCTTTGCGCTTCAGTGGGTGAGGTGAAACGTGGGGTTTTGCTTATGTGGCAGCTACAGGTGCAGGTTGAAAATTCCTGATGTTCTCTCAGGATTTTCTTAAAACTGAACAATTTTCAAGAAATATTTGATCTTTATCTAACTTAATATTCCAAGAGAGAAAGTGCTCCATGGAAAATTTTATAGTAAAATTCAAGAAATGTCTTGTGGCATGCAAAAATGTGCTTTTGTTGAAGAACACTGTTTGGAGAACTACTTCACGGAAGCAAAAAACCCTATGCTTCTGCAGCTCTGCTCTCCCTCTGCTCCAGGCATGTTGCAACTGAAGAACTTTGTTATCTTACACAGGATCCTCCTCATTCTGCATAAGGCAGAAAGCATTTTGAAACAAGCCATCATACCTTATTTTTGGTATCTGAGGTTTGTTACCACACACTATCCTGAGAGCATCATCAATAAAAAGACATCCATGGCAGCCATCTGTAATGGTACTGGTGAGCTCTTTTAAAACATTCAGCAGCAGGAGGCACATCATCCCCATTTTTTGGAAAAGAACTAACGATTGTAAGAGCTCTTTCTAATGTGCAGTGTAGAATACGGCATTTTATATAGTTCATAGACAGCTAAGTGGAAAGCTCTCACCATGGAGAGCTATAAACCACTGTTAATCCTTTTGGATGGACCCTACAGTCTATCCACATTTAAAAAGGACAAGCTCCACTAGCCAATTTTTCTCCTTAACAAACATGTTTACAGAACCCATGGAGCAAGATGGTGAAAGTGGTTTCACATGCAGAGGAACATATGTCTTCTGATGGTGTCATGCAGCAAGATTACAGCTCACGGAAGACGGTTTCAAGTTTCTGAACAGTTTGGTGCTGGGATGGTATTGCTGCTAAGTGAATGTGCCAGTCAGGATCAGAGCTGAGTCTTTCATGTTATAGTAAACCCAGAACGGACCCTGGCAGAATGACCTCATTAACCTCATGACTCTTGATCTCTCAATTATGTCCAACTCTCCACTCACAGAAGAATTTGGGACAAGTCTGGCTCCAATGGGAATTTATTTCCATAAATGATCTATTTACATTGACTTGGAGGTCAGCATCTTTTTTTAAAGACAGTCACACAGTACAGATTATCTATTCTTTAGAGATGCTGTAATGGTCTAATAATACAGATGAGTGACCAACAGTGGTGTAGAGAGATATTTAACATGTGAATTCATTTGCCATCTGGAGTTTCAGCAAGAAAACTGAAAATGGTGAGAAATGTTGAAAGTGACACTTGAGACAGTGAAAGTGACACAGAAAGAGAGGCCATAGCTCTGTGCTTCTATAGAAGTTATCAACTCATTAATGGGAGAACATTTCTGACTGGTTTTGTCCAGTAAAAGGGCTCTGTCTCAATGCTTTTATCTTAATTCTGTCATTATTTCTTCTGCAACTCCTGATATCATGTTTAAAGTAAAGCCAGGCACAGGAATCATTGCTGCTTGCTCTATCCTAGAGTCACAAAGCATGCAAACCTCCCAAGGAAAAATCAGGGGTGAATCTGGCACAGAAGTGTGCTGGTTATTGTTTCAAAGTTCACACACTTCCTAGAAATTCTGTTTGAATGAAGTAACTGCATTTTCATTACAGAAATACCTGAGCAACCTTGGATCAAGAACTTCTTTTTGATGAAAGATTCTAGTCCCCGCAAAGTTAAGCACCTATTTAAATGTACTATGGAAAATGCTTAGGATTATCCATGACAGTGAAGATAGTCAAATTACATTTTTGTTAAAATGGAGGGGGCATGAGCTAACTCATAACCTCCAAAGGTAACTCCAAAGTAACTCATGATACACTGATTCTGTGTCACCAGGGTACTTTTAAGCTGTTGCCACTGTTATTCTCAAACAAGTTAAACTTTGCAGTTTGCAAATGGACTTGAAGAACACTTTCCTAAAACTGCTATAGTGAAATTTATCAGGTCCTCAATAGGGAAAATCCATCCAGCACTCAAGAAAACACTGTTCATATATTCAGATTTGAGTGATCACGCAATTTTTATTTACCCTTCTGTTAGCATGATATGTGCATTCATCACTGCCGTCATTTAATTCTGCACCTCTAACCTGGGCAAACATGAACATTTTTGGGTGGCTAATTACATTCTGTGCCCTTCATCCTGAGGTTTGCCCATGCTTGTCCATATCTTCTAGTCCTAATATGAGTTTGTCTGTAAGTCAATTGAAATACAAGGTTTTTCTTCTGATGAGCCATCACTCTTCATTAGGTAAAATAACGACCACTTCTTTTGCCAATATGCTCATTGATGTGGGAACAACAAGCCTTAATCAGTAGCAATAGATATCAGAATCTGACCCTTTCAGGTTTCCCTAGACTGGAACTGCTTTTTGTATCAACCATGAAATAGGCATAAAGATATTTTGTGTAGTTTGCGTGTGGAAAAAATGAGAGATACAGAACTTTGAGTTGTGTCTAACACTAAGATTTCCTAAAAGTACCATTTTGCAGCTGGACTTTAGTCTCCGGTCTATTTTTAATAAATATCAAGGAACTGTCCCAAACTGGAGGCAAAAAGCACAAACATGGAAGGTGCAATGGCTCAGTACAATTATTTACTGAAGATTAGATTAAATTATGCTCAGTTGTAGAAATGAAATCAACCTTTAGAAATGTTTATGTATTCTTAGCCTACTTCATTGTTAAATATCATTCCTAGTAACCTGCTCAGAATCAAAAATTCTTACTATTAACAAACAGCAGATCTTCCTCCCTTTTTACCTCCACAGCTGGCCACTTGTTGTGGCCCTGGGTGACTGACTTTTCCCATGGCACTCTTGGAAAACCATCAGAACCAGGTACCATGAACTTTGCACCATACGCAGTACTCAGCCTTGCTGGACTGGACCCAGTCTCACCTGTAAAACACAGCACAGACAGGACTCATGAGCAGCACCAATAGGGAGAAACTGCACCTCTCTGATTCTGTGGTTCATGAGGGAGCAACATGGAAGAAACTGGTAACAGAGGTGGAGAGGTAAGAGCTGCACTAACTGCTCATCACAGAAAAAGGCCTCCATCACATATCTCCATTGTGATCACATGAGGTGCCTTTGAAGGCTCATAACCAGCACTTCCAAAACAATGACAATGAGAAATATTCTTCCTACATCCAACTATTTTTATTGTATTTTTAATGTACACACAGCAGATATGTTGCCTGTTAGGGATTTTTCCTAAACTGGTTGCCAAACGTGTGGAATATTGTAGCCCTAGGCCTCAACTAAACCTTACCTTTTTTATTATTCATCTCACAAAATAGGAGAGCCCTTAAAGAGGGCTTGAATGTACGCATTCCAGCTCAATATATTACCTGGTGCCAGTCTTTGCCTGGGGATTTCACTCACTGAAACACATCTCACGTGATTCTCAGTGGGTTTCAAAACGTATGACAAGAAGTCTTTTTATTACCTCGTTCCTACCATTCAAAATCTTCCAATCACTTTCTCTTTCTTTCCTGAGTAATGATGGAACTTTATAAAAAGCTCTTTATAAAGAGAAATACCAAGAGAGAAATAAGGACAAATATTGATATAATACAGCACTTTTGGAAAAAAAAAATTATTGTCAATCATCAGCCTATGAAAAGAGCGAAACCAGATTACCTACATCTGATTGAAGTTTCTGATATTGCCATTATATTGGAAAACCTGTTAAGCCCTCAGGTACAGACCCATTGGCTTCTGCCACTAAACTTAACAGGCGCTACAGAACAAAAAAGACAAATGCAGTAGCCCCCAAATTACCCTATCCAGTCAAGTGATGTGACCATGATAACATTCTTCAAACATAATGCACTTCTGCATTCTCTTTATTTTAAGGTAAGAGCAAGAAAAGCTGAGGAAGCATTCTGGTTAATAATACTGAATTTATTATTGTTCAGACATGTCCCTCTCCTAACCATCTCCTGAGATACACAACACTGCATTAAGTCAGCAGTGAAGTAGCAATGAAGGGAATGAGCTAGAAAGGTCCAGTCCCATGAGTGCTAGAAAAAGTTTATCTGCCCAAGAACCAAAACATATCAAGAAGACCAGTTGTGTTCTCAAAAACCAAAAGCCACTCTTGAAAATGCACTATCTTCTCAAATTTTCTGTGTGCAAATGGCTGATGCCTCTTCTGAGGAAAGCTGATTTGGTTCACTCCAGAAATGGGAGTGCAGAGTTGATACCTGTTTTCAAATCTCTGTTAATAAACTGATCGATATTTTCAATCACTAAATCATTCACTGGATTAATAAGCATACCTGCCTGTGTGCTTCAGCAGTGCATGAGGAACCCACACAATTAGCACACTAAACTGACAAGAAAATTGAACTGATTTACCTGCTGCACCATCCCAGAACGGTTCATTCCAGTTTGAGTGCTGCTTCCACCAATTAGGTATCATTGGAGTCAAGAGGAAATCATAGCTTGCTCCCATATAGCAAATTAAATTATGGGTGGCTTAAAATAATGCCTGTGGGGAACAGTGCCCTCAAGATCCCACTCCTCTGCTCTCACCTCCTTCTTGCAAAGAATTTTATATCTTGATCATGGCCCATTAATTACTTTTATGTAATGTAAGAAAAAAGGCAGATATCTGAAGAGTAATTTAAAAATGAGGTAGCCATGTAACCTAATCTAACATGTTTTTGAAGTCTTTGATCAAAGACTAACCTCAAGAGAGCCTTGGGAATCTCAGCTCTAACTTTACTGGCAGTTGTTGCCCTGTTGTGAGCCATGGAAATAGCTGCACAACAGTGTACATACCACCTGGTCTCCCGGCAATTCTCGTCACTCATTTCTTGACATTTAACGTCAGCTGGGCTGACGCAAGTCACTTCACAGAGCAGTGTTGCCTTTGTGGAATGGCGATGGGACTTTCACGTGGTTGAAGACCAGCAAAGTTTAGGGGTCTACCTCCACTAACAATAACACAGCTGCATGCTGTTAACGCAGTTGGTGGTTAAGTGAGAACTAATAAATAACAGTATGTCCTGCCTGTTGCAGTGGAATGCAGTGCAGGGGGAGCAGGCAGAGCCAGCAGTGCTTGGGAGATTTCGTTTGCATTACCCAAAGGTCAAGAATCACAGCCACAGTTTACAGCTTCAGTATACTGGTATCACTTTCAAAATGAGATCCCCTGTACTAAGAGAAACGTTGTGATGAACCAGTCAAGAGGTTTTGTGCTTCATGGGCCATGACATGACTTGTTTGAAACAATCCTTTGCTTCAGGACCTTTAAGGATAAGTTTCTTTGTCATACCTTTAGAAACCTGTAGTAGGTCAACTGTAGGCATCAAAAGTACAACCGTTTATGTTTTATATTCCATATTGTCAGATTTTAAACAAAAATGGTTGCCTGTAAAGAAAATACTGGAGAACAAAATGATGCACACACAGTAATACTTGGAAGTAAATTAACTTGAAGCAGACCGATGACAAAACAAACACAAAGTTATTACTCAGTTCTATTCTGTACTGCTCTAATTAAGCAGAAGACACAATCTCTGAAAGGAAACATTTTTTGAAAATTGGGAAATTCTTGTTTTGTCTCACATTTGCCACCTTGAAATCTGAGAAACACTGAAAAAGAATAACATGTAGTTAATTCTAACAGGAAAAAAAAAACAAAGCCAGAATGAATGGGAACACTGCCTTGTTAATACTTGGAAGATTATGATTTGATAAAACCTCATCTCTGATTTTGAAACATCTCTTTTTATTTTTCTTTGCTGTAGATGTTTAAAATACATTTATCATCTATCACATTACATCTAGGTGTCTGATTTCAGATTCCCCTGCTCTGGTATGGCTCCCGTTCATCTTGTATATGAAGTTATGTGAAGGCTTTAAATTCTGTGTATCCAGTGTTCTGCTAAGGGACAGGTTTCAATAGTAGCCAATAATGGTGTATTCTCAAAGATACAAATCTGTTTCTTGGTAAACTGTAAACTAAGATACATCATCAAGTTGGAACTGCAAAATTAAATTGCTTATAATAAATAGTTTTCTTATCAGGAAAAGAAAAACATTCACTACAAAAAGATATGATCAATATAAACTTGAATAGCAACATATTTGTAGGTATCTTTTAAAGGTTATGCTGTTTTCATGATCTTCAGATATTCTCTCATAATGCAAATAGAACTGAGCATCTAAGGCAAATGATTTCCTGCAAATGCTTGCTTACACTTTAAAATGAAATTGCCTCATTACTGCTTGCTATTTGTTGCTGTTCATTCCCCATAGAGATTCAGATAAAAGATGTATTTATGCTTGAAGACACAATGGGACTAAAAGCACCTGAGCTTACCTCTGCTTTCTTTTCCTGTATAAATTTGATTAAACTGCATGGATTTCTTGCAGACACCTAACTCCCAAGGAAAGCAGTGGGCACTAGATGAAAAGTAGGAAGAGAGTGTGGAAGTGCTTTAAGGCTCTATAACCTAATCATAGTTTTCTTATCCTGTAAAGTGAAGACAAATTTAGGAGAGCAAAATATTCAAACCCGCAAAGTGTTTTGTCACTTCATAGCGGGGCTTGTACAGGAACTTCGTTATACATAGACGTATCTGCATGATGAGCTGGGTTTCTCTCTGCTCCAAAAGCAAGAGCTCTCTATCAGACTGATGTGAAAAATCATGCTGGATTCTCATCTTCAGCCAGTTTAGATTCTATGGCTGTTTTCTATTATTTGGCTGGCTTACATTCAAGTGCATCTCACCTAGAGTGAGTGGAGCTCTGGGGCTCTGCTCTACAATACAGTAACTATAGCTGCTGCTACTGGACAGTGGGTCTTCCCTCTCTCTGCACTATACTCCCACAAGTAACAGCCTTTCAACCCAGGTTCTGACTAGTTTTCTTGGCAGTTTCTTCTCAAAGTGGAGCTCTCATGATAGGTCATGCATAAGCACTGATGTCTCATATAATTGAATACTGAAATGACATATAATCAAATGCAGATTCAAGATTCCCTGTTAATTACACAGCTATAGTTTTGCCAGTGCAACAGAATTTCAGAAATAAAAACAACCAAACCATGGCTGTATGTAGGATACAGACATAAGAAACTATGTGAATCAATGTGTAGACTGCTTTCTCTTTTGGCTTTATCTTTTCTGGGTACAGGGGACCCAGTCCGAAGGCATGACAGCAATCCATTTCTTAGAATGCAGACACTTGGACTGTATGTGAAACTGCATGCTGAATGAGACAGAGTTGCTCATTACAGTTAGAAATTAAATATTTGACACAAACTTAAAAGATAAGAAATCCAGAACTCTAACCCTTTGCCCAGGTTTCCTCTGATCCTTGGCAATGTTTGACGTTCTGACACAATGTACTTTAACAATGACTATGAAAAGAAAATTCAGTCTTGAGGTTCTATTGAGAATGGCAGCTGGTTATACTTTACCATGAAACGCAGCTTGTTCTTGTTATTCATCACTAACCCTGAGGAGAAAGACAGCACATTTTATATATTTGCAATTGGTTGAAAATTAAATTCCTTGTTTTAAGGCATCGGAAACATCAAATAGCTTATATGTCAATGCCTGACATGGTAAAGGAATGGATGAAGACTACAGTCCTGCTTCTAAAATTAAGTAACCTTAAATTAAAAAAAAAACAAACAAAAAAACAACCAAAAAAAAAAAAAACCCACCAAAAAAAGCAGTGACAAACTGGTTTGTCACAGATTTTTAAATGGTAAAATAATTATGTAGAGAACAACCCATCCAAGGAAAAAAGGTACAAACAAAAAACCAAACCTTCCAACAACAAGAATATCCCAGCTTTTAAGACTGACACTGGTATCCTCTCAGCTGCTCCTTCATAACTTTGAATCCAGGAAATCTGAAGCATCAAATAAAATGCAGCAATCCAAAAGCAGCAACAAGGTCCTAGGAATACGTGCACACTTGTCTCAAGGTGTTGAAGGGATTAAATGCCAGAAATGTTGGCAGCCAAGAGCAAAGAAAGGGAGTTTACAACTTCACGCTTAAATGTTGAGCCTGCTCATCTATTTACTTTCTCCAACTGTTAATTCTCCTATTAACCCTCTGCAAGAAATGATCCCTCAACTCTGACTTCAAGCGTAGATTTTGAACTTCTGAAAGCCCATGGCAGTCACCCTCACCAAGCCTTACTGTGCACTGGAGTATACCTTGTGATCTTGCTAGGTATGGAAGATACATAGAAAGACACATAGGCAATGTGGTCCAGGCTCAGTGTAAAGCATACCTGTGCTCTAAAGGTTGGCTGTTGGCTTTTAGAAGTGCTAGTAGGGAGATAGAGTTAGGCACAGAAATGCATGTGTAGTCTTGGCCTGTTATTCCACTATGAATAAAAATTAAAACCCATGAAATACTAAGTTCTACTCTTATGGCTGTAAAACATTTGCAAAGTGAAAACCCTTAAAGCATGAATCTGACTGGATGACTCAGACATTATTTATACTTTTCTTATGATTAACTTCTTGCTGGCAATATCACCATATAAAATAAGGCACCATTCAATACTTTCAAGGCAACATCATTGCACACCCTAAAATTAAGCATCATAAATTTAGTTATCCTTGGAATAATTGCATTAAAGTTTCACTGGCACTTTGGACAGTCTGTGATGTTATAACTTTAGCTTAAAATAGTGACCAGCTTTAAACTAAACATTTGCTTAACATATTGTCATGGAACATGGATATAATAGTAGTTCGGCTCTGTAACCTTGGTGGTTTTCATTAGTCTGTAACTTTTCACTGTCGTTTATCTAAACTACGTAAGCACAAAGTCTGTTGACTATGACCATTACACCAAGGCCAAGTCCATTAGGGACAAAAAGTCTCTTTTTAAAGAAGTTCTTTGAAATGCATTGTAATTCCCAAGCATTTCTTGGGAATGCATTTTTTTTTTTAGTGCCATGAATTTAATGCATCTACTTGCAAAGGCAATATGAAAGTGTCCAAGAATCTCTACAGTAATTACAGCAATAAACCTAGTAGAGGCCTTTGTAACAAGGATGCTTATAAACTATTTTGATTTGACAAATTACATTCATTTTAATTCTTTTTTTTTACAGGAGATTAAGGCTTTGGAAGATAAGGCTTTGGAAGATCACAGAATTGGTTAGGTTGGAAAGGACCCCTGAAGGTCATCTGGTCCAACCCTCAAAGATGTGCAAGAGAAGCAGGTGCTATGCATCTTGATAATTATAAGGTGTTTTGTATTTTTATCTCATATGCAAAATTCATTGGATTATTCCAAAATAAAATGGAGACACACAAAAATAAGTACCGATATTTCCTATCAAAATTAATCTGTTTATTAACTGAGTCTACTTTATACTTACCTGCTATTTATATTTGTGATTCCAAAAGTGGAATAGACAAGAGATTTATGAAAACACTGGAACAAGGATTAAAAATCAAACTGGTAATGACAAATTGAAAATGTTACCTGAACAATTTAGCAACCACAGAGGTGGTTACATGTGAATGAACAGTCAGCTCTGTGAATACAGGCAGCCATTTAGCAGGGAAAGCTGGAAATTTGGAGGCTTGCAAGTAGAATATGAATCCAGAGCAAAATATACAAGACAGCTCTTTCTTTTCTGCAAAATGCACAAGTTTAAGAAAGAATAGCATTCTCATTTTGGGAATAATTTTGAAGAAAGATGTGGACCTAGCATAGGGAGCACAGAAACTGGCAAAAGAATTATTAGGGATCATGAAAGAACACTAAAAGTTAGGAAGAAGGAGGGTCATTCAGAAGACTGGGGAATACAGCAGTCTTCACAAAGAAAAGCTGCCTCAGAAAGGGTGGGATAAGTGTGTTCTCAGTGGTGACAGAGGCTTAAAGTGCTATGACAGAAGTGGAGGTTAGGCCTCAGAAAAGGTTTCATTTAAGCCAGTTAACAACTAGAATAGATTGCCTGTGTAGAGTCTTTAAACAGGTAAACCAGGAACCTGAGCACATGAAGGTAGAAACTGATTCTACCTTACAACAGGGTTTCCTCTTGGCCTTACACTCCATCACTGTCCTTTCACAGCCACTAAAGTTTCACTGCACTCCTTCCCTGGCCTCACTCCTTCCCTCTGCATTTAGCTTTCAGCTCATTCCTAAAGCCTTGGCCACCCTTATGCTCAAGAAATCACAAGGAATGATATAACAAGCTGATGTCATACTCCTATCTGCATGTGCATTATTCTTGTCTTACATTTGCATCTTCCTTGTATTTTAGGAAACATACACCATCCTGTGGGCATGCATGTATGCACATGTGTGCTTTTTAAACCCAAGTTCCCATTCCTGATTAACCTTAAAATGCCACCAAAATAAACCTTTGGTAACACATGCCTCTAAATCAAGTTGCATCAGTATACCTCACAATGCCATTTCACAGTTAATGATGCCATTGATAGTAGCTGGGATTTTACAGTATACAGGGGTGACACATATCTTTCTAAAATAAAAGCACGGGTAAACATCTAATAGCAACCCTAGTTTAGGTTATGTCATCAGTTTTGAAGAGGAAATGAACTCAAAGATTAATGAGGAAACATGCCTAGAAATCAAAGGTATGATAGTCTTATATTACCAAGCAAAAGCTAGAATGGATCTAACGTACTTCAAACAGAACAGCCTTTAATAGAAAAAAAAAAGACAGAGTACCAAAAGCCCATATTTATCTCTGACGTAACACTGATGAAGCCAAGAGAATTCCTTGAAGTTCAGTGTGCTTCAGGGTGCCAAATGGCAAGTGCCACAGGTCATCCTGTAAGCTGCTAGGTATGATGGATGGAAAAAGCAATGCCATTTTCCTTTCCTATTTAGGAAACATTACATTAAGAAATAAGATACCACAGGACAGTATCTATGGAAAATGACATTATTATGATGTGAAAATGTACATATCGATTCACTAAACTATTGTATACATACTCCAGAAAGTCCTCTGGAATGAAGAAATCACAAAGTTCCCTAAGAAATTTGATTTTTTTCTATACTGTATCTAATAAAGATAATTATGCTGTAAATAATAAACAAGTAAACAAGTTTTATAGATAACTTTCTTGAAAAGCAGTCAGGAATTAAATGGGCTGTACATTATTTTTTTCAAAATCCAAACCTGGGAGATCATTCATCCATCTGATCAAGTCAGACTTTCTATATTTCTGTATAATCCTCAAATTAGACATAGTGGTTCTCTCATCCTTAGCACTGACACCAAACATGATAGTGTTTCCAGACCCCCTTGAAGGTAGGTTGTAAATAGATGGACATTAATAGATAATGACTGGGAACAGAGCACATAAATACCTTTTAAAAAATTAACAAACCTGGATTTCTTTGGATAAACGAGCAATAAGAAGAAATAGCCTGGAGAATGTATCTAAAAAGTTCTCATTCATGGGTTTTATGTTGCTTGATGAGGGCCACTATTTACATTTGATGATGACGGGTCTCGTCTCCGGCCAAAGTTGTTAGCAACTGACAGCAGTTCACATTTAGCAGTTTCAGACACTGTTCAGTACCTTTAACCCATGTTCTGCACTTCCAGAAGAATAAGACCCTTGCCAACAAATTGAGAATCGAGTAGTCCCTGGGAAGGGTGACTAAAGTAGCTGTTAATTTCCCACTATTTCCAGTGGAGGTCTGTGTCATGTTGTTTACATCATGCATCATTCATCTGCTGTGATGAAATGCAATCCTGCATGCTAAAAAAAAGACCTCCATACCAGTGAGGATACTATATCATTGTGAGAAATGTTTCACATATTTTCCACGGGCACAAACTGCCCCAGCTTCTATTTAAATCTCTGTAGCTCCCTTCAGAGGGCATTATTCACTCAGGAAGTTCAGTCAGAAGGTGCTTATCATAAGAAGGGGAAAAGCCAGCATGGCAGCAGACAGCACCATGGCTCCTGAAGGAAAGGCAAGCACCACTCCTGGGAAAAGAGCTGTCCACAAGATCCGAATGGCCAGCATGGTCTTCAGCTTGGCACAAGGATGGCAGCAGTGGGTATCTGACCACCATGTAAAGCAAGCCCAAGAGCCCTCCGGATGGGTTCCCCCTACAGAAGACTCATCGGCCCAGCCCATGGAAGAAAGATCCTTTGAAAAATGGCCAATGCCACCTATCAAGAAGGACCAAGATAAAGATGATGAAAAGTCCTCAGCAAAGGAATCAGCAACAATAAGAGAAGCTGAAAAAAAATCAAGGGAATCAGATGAAGCCCTCAAAAAGTTCAGCATTAAGAGCAAAGAGGTGACCAAAACGGTTGTAAGCAAAGCTTATGAACGAGGAGGTGATGTTAGCATCCTCAGTGAAAGATATGAGAACAATAACAGCAGCTCAGAGATGACCAAGCTCAAAGAAGAATCAAATACTATTGACAAAATTCTTAGTGGCAAATTATCTCCAACCATAAGAAGAAAGTGTTCAAACATGGTATCAGAGCTGACCAAGAGCTGGAAACAGGTGGAAAACGATGACAGAGAAGGGGCTAAGAAAGAACTGCTGCTTAAGTGTCATGATGACAGCCTGGATGCTGAGGATAGCGGCTACGGAGAAGCAGAGGACAAAATTGAGCCAGAAGACAGTGACCGAGAAGTGACGGTTGTGAGGATTAAAAGACCTGTGCCGTCTCTGTAAGTAAAATCTGTTACGTTATCACAAATAGTCAGCAGCCCCTGAGAGAGGTGCAAGTTTCCATGAGGAAGATGGGAGGGAGGGAAAGGAATGGCAGTGAATGGTCAAAGATAAAATACTACTCTTGAAGAAGATAAAAAGAAAAAATCCATGAAATACCCCTTTGCATATCCTTGTGCTTAAGTGTCAGTCAACAATATCTCACTACAGCCTTAGCTTTTATGTGCTATATACGTAGCAGAGATAGGAAGTTGCGTTTGGGAAATGTTAATTGTCTTTAGTTCTCACCCTGGATTTACTGGTTCATCAAAATCACTACTTCTTAATACTTTAGTCCATATTTCATAGTAACAATTTTATCTCATCAAGAACCTGCAGCTATTAATTTATTTCAGCAAATGCTAAGTCTAAAGCAAGATATCTGACAAGCAATAGTTCCAAATATTTATTCAGTGTTTTGCTTAATATGAATTGTAAATAGTTTCAGAAGTAATTGGCAGAGAATATCCAAATTAGTAATTGAAGGAATTAAAGTAGATCTTAACAAAAAATAGGTTCACTGTTTCTCTTTGGAAGCTTTCCATAGATTTTGAATTTATGAAGTCAAAGAATGAAATCTTTCACAGGAGCTGGGACCTCAAATGTACATTAAAAAACATCCACCCTGTCTCAACATCTGCAGGACTCATTTGAATCATGCTATATCTTATAGATCATTTGACAAAAAGGACATTTGAATCACCAATGTTCTTCAAATTCAATGTCTCTCTTTGGATATGTTAGCTTAAAGGGCAGGGTGCACTGAATATGATGTGGAAGTAGCAGTATTCCTGAGATAGACTTAAGCCTGCAAATTGTGTGAAGAAAAAGGAAGCAGACTCTAATACTCACCTATGGAGTTATTACAGGTTGTACTTTAAATTTTGAATTAAGGAGCAATTAATAGCATCCAACAATTTTGAGTAATACTTCCCTCACTAAGAGGCTCCTACTTGAAGATTGCTATGCAAAAGCAGACACGTATTAAATTTGTAGCCCAGGTAGTGACTAAGTAGTTAACAAGTCTCCTACAAGGGCAGAGGAACAGTGGAGTCTGGTAGAAATTCTCCAGTTTCTTTTTTCCAGAGACCTCCAGCAGAAACACCTCTCTGGAAGGCAGCTACAAACAGTTGTGTGGTGGCCAGACTTGCCAGTGAGCAGATGCCAAATTAATTCATCCCCCTTCTGTTGGTAAAATATCAAGAGATCCATATAGCCAATGCTACAACGTGGGACAACTGTAAGCAGTTGTTATAACACCGTTTGCTCCAGTCCTCAGTTTTACAAACTTAATAATGCCCTTGAACAAGATAGCAGAAAGGAATGTGTGGTTTCACCTGAACTGTTGCAGTGTAAAAGCTCACGTATAGCTGTAAACCGGTGATGAAGGAGAGTGCAGCCCTTGAGGCCAGTGAGCTAAGAGGCAGCCCAGGTGCTGCCTGCTGGCTTTGCTGGACAGGGAGGACAGCTGAAGGTGAAACTTAAATCAAGGCAGGACCTAGAGTTGCTCATTCACCTGAGCCTGCAAGGAGGGAAAAGGTTCCTACCAGGAGCAATCCCCCCTTGGGGCTTGAGTTTCCACTGCTTCTACTCCATTTCCATCACAGGCACACGTGTAATGCGAGCGTGATCTGAGCAGGAGGAAATCTGAGCTGAGAAGGTAGGGTTTTCACCCAACCAGCTAGCCTATGTGTAAAGGGTGAGCACAGCAACAGGGATTGGAGGATCGGGGCCAGTATGTTCATGCCATATACTAATCACCATTTCAGAAACGAGAGCTGGGACCAGCACTGATGAAGGTGCCAAAACAAATTCTGTGATCCCTCTGCAGACAGGCAGGCAGCAACACCATTCCCACTGCTCGGATTTTACACCTCACTACTGATGAGCACTTACCATGACCGGCATTAGACCGTGACTAACATAATAACTGATTTCAACCATACGGTACCTTTTAGCACAGCTATCTGAGCACATAGAGCTATTTTAGCTGTTCAGATTGGGGATCAGAATGATGCTTTGCCGTAGGCTGATCAGTCATCTCCCACAAGGAACAAATGATTAATAGCCATAATGAAAAATGTTCTCCAGTAACCTCAAGCTTGAAAGTTTGTGGCCCCTGCTTTTAGAAGAGACCGCGTGCAGCATCCTTTGACAGAAGCTGGGACCTCAAAACCAGGATTTCACACAGTGGGAAGAGAGGGTACATTTGCAGTAGTTATAATCTGTAAATAACCTCAATTAAAACAAATTTCTAAGTTATAAAAATGCCATTCCAGAAACAAACCAGCTATTTTTCTGTTAAACTTTACTTATATTTTCCCCCCTCTCTAACATTAGTGCTGCTACCTAGGAAAACCCTGATTAGCTGTACTTACTGAGGTGCAAATGATTGAAGTAGCACCTCTGTGTTACTTAGAGCTCTCTTCCAGTGAAATATGACATGAAAGCAATTTTCTGCACTTACAGTGCTGTTATCAGGACTGGATTTTTTTAATTACTCTCTTTTTTAATTGATTTTATACTTCAGAATATATTATTTCTGCCTGCAACTTTCAGGAATCTTCCAGTGTGGCTTAATCTTCTTCAAAAATGCCATAAGTATGTGGCTATTAAAGTAAATCCCCCTTTTTCCTCTCTATATTCCCAGAAAAAGGCATCAGCGCCAGTATTATGTTTTTTTTTTTCTTTCTCTCACATCAGCACCTTCATAATTTTCATCTGCAGTATTTCTGGAATAAGGTTTCTTAGCAGAAGGCACATTAACTCCTACAAGCATAGGAAACACTTCTTAATTCCTGAATAGGAGCCAAAGGGATGCAACAGTGACATGAAACTCAAAACATTATAAAGGGATCCATACCTTTCTCCTCCAGAAAATATCATAGGAGACATGGAACATGGACACTTTTCCTCAAGGTCCTTTTCAACCCTCACTATTCTATCATTCTTTGATTCCAGTTAACAGGTTAAATTAGTTGGTTGATGCAGGTGAAGCACTTCTTACAGTGGGTTAACATTCACAACCTTTGCTTTGGATCCACGATCCATTGTGTAGGTCTGGTACAGACATGAAAAAAAAATGCTTCTATGTGTATACATTTCACTTCCCATTAAGCTAAACAATAGGGGAAATGCCCAAGCAGCATGGAAACAAGGTTTCCTGCAGCTCTGCAGTCCTCTCTACTGCTTTGCTAACCGGATTTTGGTTCTCTAGTGTTACTGCTAACATTCAGCTGGCATCACTGGGGAAGTTTCAGAGCAACCTTCTGGGGACTAAAATATTAGAAAACAAGTTACTTTGCACAGTGACAGCTCACATACCCCCTAGCAGAGCTCTGTACAGACACAATGACAGGATGTGGACAGCACAAAGACTAGCTCAGACTACCTATAGCTCACTCACAGCATGTGGGATTGGCCACTAGAGGAAAGAATATCAACAATATGATGTTGCTACACACACACACACACACAAAACAGTAAACCCTCCCAAAATTACCAAGATGTCTGAAGGTCTTTCCTCATCCTCTGACCTTGATACAAATCTCAGTAGCCTTATGTTTCGTTCAGGCTTTTACCCTGCCAATGGGGATGTGAATTTTAGACTCCAGTACTTGTTCAGAACCTTGTTGCCATTTTAAACATTGGCATCTATTGCAGTGGACAGATTTTTCTAGACACTACCCTCTGTTTTCCAGACAAGAACAGCTGAGGACCAAGTCCATGCACTTACAGTTATTGCTGTCTGTAACATCAGGGTGGACAGATTTCAGGCTCTGCCAGGGAGGCAGAATGTGGGAGCTGCATAATTGACCAAAGGTTTAGAAAGTGCAGGTAACCCGCAACCATACCGCTTTGCTCTCATACAGAATTATGTCATTCTGGGTGAAAGCTCGTCAAAATGGGCTCATTCCTAGGTTGTAGGGTGGTAGCGTACATGGGATCAAATTGTGATCTGTGAATTTGCTTTTGAGCACGAATTGAAGAGACTAAAACTCCCCAAAGAATTTTGAAGTAGTGAACTCATGCCACCTGGTGGTTAGCAGCTCATCTGTAAAAGCATGGTAACCGAGTCAATAGATTTATAGCAGAACTATGTAATTAAATGATCAAATGCAAAGCTGAAATGCCCTTTTTGTTGCTTTCAGCACAAACAGGATTAGTGAAGAAGCACGCACCAAAGCCCAGAGGAAATACAGCCCTGTCAATAGCCTGAAGGACAAATGGCAAGAATGGAGCGATCAGCACATCATGTCGCAGAAGCTCAATCCCTTCAGCGAGGAATTTGACCATGAGCTGTCCATGTCCACACGCCTACACAAAGGAGATGAAGGGTATGGCCGTCCAAAGGAAGGAACTAAAACTGCAGAAAGAGCCAAGAAAGCTGAGGCCCACATCCACCGGGAGATTAGGGACATGTGCTTCATCATTGAATCCATGGCTAAGCCACGGCCTGATGGGAAGATCCAAGTTACATTTGGGGAACTCTTTGACAGATATGTTCGTATTTCAGATAAGGTTGTTGGGATTCTCCTGAGAGCCAGGAAACATGGGCTAGTAGACTTTGAGGGAGAAATGTTATGGCAAGGAAGGGATGATAATGTCATAATTACTTTATTAAAATAAGCATGCTACAACCAGAACAACTTGTTTTGGAAAACCTTTCTCCTCCCTTGCTAATAGCATTTGCACGTTTTGAATACAAGATTCATCGCATAGAAATCACATTGACCATTTTTTCTAAATGTGGATTTTATAAGTACTCCAAGGTAACACATGCATGCAAATAGATTTTTCTTGCAGAACACTTCAGTTAATTACTGCATGAAAAATAGAGAAATCTATACTGAATATAAGCAGTAGATCATGAATGCCAATAGCAATACAAGTAGCTACAAAAGAATTCCATTTTTTTATTCGTTCCTACATTCAAGATCTTCCCAATTCTTTTAACTGGGATATCAGTAATATATACCATGCCAGATCAGAAGTTCAATGACAATATAAACTCAGACCAAGTTTTTGATCTGTGAAAATGATCCTGTGAACCTATTTCTTTATTAGATTATTTAAATGCATGAAAAATTGTTGTATTTGATCATAGAATCAAGGATAACACACTTGTTTCCTTTACAAGTAGGATATACAGCTATTACTGCAGTATTATTTTGTGGGAACTATTGATTCAGTTTATAACATAAAAGACAAAATCCTTTTTATAAATGAAATTTTATACTTAATGTATTTATATAACTAGTTTATTAGATAGTTGCATATTTAGAGCTATAAATGTTGGGAGAGAAAAAAAAAAAAACAATAGAATGCACAAAAAAGTTTTGGATAGCCACATAGAAAATATCTCCTATGAATGTTGTGCAATGTATCATCAGATTATCTATGTAAATATGGTTCTTAGAAATACAGAGAAAAATAACAAGCAAGATATAAAAAGGTCAGGTATTTGCACTGTTCTGTATAACAGAAACTGACTACAGTCAGTATCTTCCATTGAAATGTACCTCTGTGAGAAAAGACACAAAACTGTTCATAACCAAAATCAACTGCCTTTAAGGTAAATGGTGTTTCATACTACACAGAAACACTGGTCTAATTTTACCAGATTTGTCATTTGAACCACTCTGTTGCCACTGCAATAATATATTTTGATCCAAGTGATGCTGAAGAGGAGTAAATGCCAATGAACTACGATTTCCAGGTCTTAAAAGTGTGTTACGCACAAAGCTATCTTTTAAAAGTCTATAATGCTTATTGGATTACATAGATCACCGCTTCTCTCAACCACTACTGTACAAACAGCTATCCTGGTAAACGTGTTTCTTGTGAAAAACATTTGTTTCAGAGCAAGACGCCTGGGCAAGTAATACGCACAATGAAAAAGAAGTGGGTTTTTTTCCCCATAAGATTCTTTCAAACTGAAAGAGCAAGTATCTTCTTACAGAAGAAAAGGTATATAAACATCTTGTCTCTGTGATAAAACAAGTATTGCTAACTTATTATGAGAGTAGAGATACTCCACTTTGAAGCTCCAAACAAAATTAATCAAGTATATTTGATAAGTTAGTGATCCAAGAACTGATTACTGTGTCTATTGTTAAGTCCAAGCAAATCATTAATATTTTAGACACAGTTGTATGTTGTGAATCTAAGGAGAAAAAAAATAATTATAAGATTCAGGGGAACTTATTTCATGTTTTCTTGAGATCTCAGACTACTCAGACTGACCTGCAAAAATGACATGTAGGTGTCATACTTGCATATCACAATAGTTACTTGCATATTCTTACCATTACATTTTTATATAATGACTTTCACAAGCTGTCTGAATTGTCTTGAGGATGGTGGTTGTCAAAGGAATACACGAACTATAAATAAAAGCTGTAACTGATTATTTCTTGGGTTATTCCTCCCACGTGGTTTTTACCTAGTGAAGAGTGCACCCATGCAAGATCTGAGCAGCCAGTTTCTCCAGGTGAATGCTGTAAGAAACACTGATCAATGCTTCACTAAAGTCTAGGGAGAAAACACACAGTCTTTTGCTCATTCACTAAGCAGGTTACCTGTTATAAAAGATCAGATTAGTCAAGCAGTACCTACCTTTCACAAATCCATGCTGACTGGCCCAGATCACCTGGTTGTCCTGTAAGTGCCACTGATGGCAGTCAAGATGCGCTGCTCCATAACCTTTCCTGACACTGAGTTCAGACTGCCAGCTCTGTAGACCCTCCTTCTGGCCCCTCTGGTAGACGGGTGTTACGTGTGCTCACTTCCAGCCAACTTACCCAGGACTGCCAATAAATGACGGAAAGTGGCCCCATGAGCATTTCTGCCAGCTCCCTCAATAACCTCGGGTAGACACAATCTGGCCTCATAGACTTGTGTGTGTCTGAGTGGTACAGAAGTCACTTGTCCATTCTCCCTCAGATTACGGGAACCTTATCCTGCTCCCTGTTCCTGTCCTCCAGCCCTCCAGCCCCGGGGGAGCTAGAACAACTGGTTCTTACTGCTAAAAACTAAAGCAAAGGTGCTTTACTAAGTACCTCAGTCTTTTCCTCATCCTTTGTCACTGTTCCCCCCGACCCCCTCACCTCATCCAATCAAGGATGGAAATACTCCTTAACCTCTTTTTGTTGCTAATGTATTTATAGAAACAATGACTTCTTCTTGTGTACAAGAACATCCACATATATGTGCACCTATATTTACCATAAAGGTTAAAAAATAGATTTTAGGTTTAAAGAATGACATTTGAAGGGTAAAAAAGACTAGCCTTCAAAAGTTCACAAGACCTCTTCAAAAACCTTGCACTTAATTTCTTAGATGAGCTGTATAACAATGCTATCACTATACACATGATCAGTCTATAGTTGATTACAGGTAACTTCACAACTCCACACAAGCTCCATTCATAATCACCCCAATGCAACGTTAAAAGCTTTTGCAACAATTTCCATTTTGCCCACTAAAAATATTTCCAATTGGAAAAGAAAAGCACACATTTCCACACCTTTGAGCAGGCAGTAACATGCAAAGTCTTCTGAACTGTGAAAAGCAGGTACACCGGTTTTGTGTAAGAGAAATATTAAATAAAGTTACACTATGATGTATGGAACTTTTTCATGTGGGTTATATGTTTTACAGTTTACTTATAGATGTGGGACAAGTTTATCCATGGCAAGTAGGTGAGGAAAACAAATCTGAATTACTTAAGAACCATCAGAATTATCTAGTCATACTCTCCCACTATATTGCCTTACATTCTTGTGGAACTAGCGTGACCACTGCCAAATTTAAATATTCTACTTAAAGTAGCAGGGCAATAAAGGTCAAACCCTGCTGGATTAAAGCAATCTTCACAGATTTTAAGACCTTTCCTAATTCTGACTTGTTTAAAAAATTAAACCCTTAACCTTTGAGATGAAGAGCAAGCAACTCTTCGTTACTTTCATGGTAGCTTACTCTTGCACATTACTCTTTTAAACAATGCATTTACCACCTAAGTGCTTTACTTGAAACTGATTTCCTTCCAGTAAGTAACAGATCTCCCTCATTTTTCTGCTGGAGGCTTGTGTTGCTCTTGCAAATGTTGTGTAGTTTGTCAGAAAAGCAAAGTTCCTTCCTTGGTCCTGAAAGAAAATGTCCTCCTATAAGAGCTGTGAGGTATATTTTCCATATTCCAAATACAGTTTACATGGTTATTTGTATCCAAAGAAATAAGTTTGACTTTCACACCTTTGTATTGTTTTCTTACAATTGCTGCAGTGCACAAAGCAAGAGGATGGATCAGTGAGTGGGCATGGCACCCAGTGGAAATCAGGTCCCTCTTCCTTGGCATTAATTTCTCCTTTAAAATGTTCCTGTACATTCAAGGGCTCAGTGTTACAGCTACTTTTTAAAACTGTGTAGTACAAAGTATAACATTTGTGGTGAGATGTTCAATAATCACTGATCACAATTCCGGCAAGCCCTGTTGGTCATTATTCCAGATGCTATGTACACGTTGCACCACATCAACATCTCAACTAAGGTAACTCCTGCCATCATGGGGCACACTGAAAGTAGTTTAGTGTTCAACAGCATGTGTATTAGTAGCAGTGTAACTATTACAAGAACCAAACTCAACAAGGATTACAAAGCTTGTCAGATAATCAGGACAGCAAAAAGCACAGCTTAAATGGGCCTGTCACTGGGGATACTGCAGTGGGACAGCCAGCAGGACCACTGTGTTTTGACCATACTGCACTACAGGTACACCATTCACTCAACTGGATGATCTCTTTGCTCCAGTGCCACACTGTAGCTCTTTTTTTGTATTGTAGTAGCATGTACTCTTAAAGAATACAGGTTTGTTCTCTTAAGTGAGCTCCCTACTGCTGTGACAACAGTAAACCACTTTGATGACTTGCTCATGTACAAAGGAAGAACATAAAAGTGAGATGCAAGACTTACATCCTGAATAAGGAATACTAGGAAGTATTAAAATCAAAATTAATTTTTAATTTGAAATTGAATAAGCAGATGTTGCAGCTTAACCTCAGTTGGCAACTAATTCAGTATTTATACAAGCGTGATTGCCACTGTACTGCTTATCATACTGATCTTTACTTCCACTCCCCCCCTCCATGTGCTTTATCAATACTCAGAGACATTCAGCTACTGAAGGTTTTCCTGTGCTTTTATATAATCCTCCAAAGTGTAATTCTTCATAAAATTCTTCACAGTAGCATTTAAAATCTAAATAAGCTGGTTTTTTTTTGCAATATAAGCTTAGGATAAAGACTAGGCACTTGAATTTATGTAGGTTTTTTTTTTCCAGCAAGATAATCCAAGATGCCTTTTATTTTACCTCTTTTGAAAATGGCTGAAGAAGCATCTTTTACAGCTTCCCACTGGGCTTTCAGAACCCAAAAATCCACAAAAGGATGAACAAATATATTGTATGTATTCAGCCAAGTTCTTAAATGAACAGCAACAATCTCCATTTGTGATTCCACGTAAACTCCAACTTCTAAATAAACTCCAAGTCAAGTTTATTTTTACATATATTTAGATTTATTTGCTATACATCACTGTGACCTTATAGTACTTAAAATCCATTACAGGATATATTTTTTTTTGTTGTAATAATCACTCTTAACTCCACAAAGACAATAATACTGCTGTGGAAGACCAAAGGGGAGAAAAGCCATTTCAATTTATTTACAGTTCTTTATTTTGTAAACATTTAGTCTACACATTGTACTAAGTTCTAATAAGGATAAAGAGCTATACATAGAGACAGGAAACAAAGCCCTGTATTTCTATTCATATTAAGCATTAGCATATTATAGATGAAACATCTGCCCTTTCTCATTCCCATAGCAGTAAGCTGTCTTCAAATGAGGTTTTAAAACTTTCCAGAGATGTAAATATTTTGAAATAATGTACAACTACATCTACTTAAGCCAACCCATTTGGCTTTTATTCCATTTCCAGAATAATTTAAAGTGCTATAAGCAACCTGTCCATCAACACTTTTCTATAATAACAAAACTACTTTGAACATTAATTTACAAGATAATATACAATGTTCATCTGAAATAGCTGAAATTTCAGCACAAAGTCAGTCACTGTCACACTTAACAGCAATTTTTTTGTTTTTGGTTTTTTTTTGTATTGTTTTGCAGAACATAGAATAAAAGCTTTGAAACAAAACAGTTTTGTTTAGCTGTTATTGCCACAATGGCTTATCATTTTTCTACAGAAGTGGACAAGAGCTACTGGAACTGGATTCTAGCCTGTCATTATTTTTTTTTTGAGGTCACATGACAGTAAGTTTGCATATTCCACAAGTCTACTGAATTACAATATTGTCTACCTATAGTACATTATTTCATTTTAATCAGAGCTGGTGCTAACTGTAAATTTACAACATAGACCCACTTAAAAACATCACAACTATTTGTTTCTTTGGACGGGAATAAGCTATATTCTTGGAGTTGATGTGCTACACGGCTACAACAGTATAACAGTATATATCTGACACTTTATGTTAAAGAAAGATGCAGCTGTTTCTGTATTTTCAATGCCCTACTATAGCTACAAATTATTCATCAAGTTCTGCTTGCTTCAGCCATTTAATTTTGTGGAATTATCATATTCCCTTGCTATTTTATAAATCCTTGCCACGTAGCTCAATATTGTCAGTATTTGTCCCAAACCTGCAGATTATTAACAGCATGTGCAAAACACTTCTTAATACAAATCAGCATGCAGCTAGAACATATATTAACTGACTTTTTTTCTAAACATGAACAATAAACAAGACAAGTGGCACTGTTGACTCTGGATATCTTCTAACTTAAGCATATGTGTCCTGATATGTGCTAAGGAATGCTAGGCTTCTCATCATTTTGTGGCACCATATTAACTAGCCCATCATTGCTCTGGCCCAATCCTTGCAGTACTGCTGCCAAATACCCACACGCAGCTTTCTTCTTATATCAGTTCACAGAGGGCAACTTCATTCATAGACTTAATTTCAATACAAAAATAATAACCTATATTCAGTGAAGCAGCCCCCTAGCAGGATTGCAGAAAGGTGTGCGTGGGAAACCTGGGAGGCAACTGTAATGAGGATAAGAATATTTTTTAGGCTGCAAGTTTTAAAGTAACTGATGTTAATCTTTAGTCCAAGTGGTCTCTATTTTGTAAAAGCATCTACAGCTTAGAAAAGTTAGACAGGATATTACAGATGTGAGGGCATGGAAAAGGGTCTGCTACTTAAAAATAGGAACTAGATGGCCACATTGAAAACTTACAAAAAACCCAGAAAGGTAAAATGGTGTGCTATATTGCTCCTAGGGGTTTTTGAGCTGCACTGATTCATGTCAGGTCTGGGACAACACCCTGTAGAAACAGTTAAATAATCATTCAAAAGCCCATATTTCTATGTCTTGAATAATGAAGTCTTCTCGCTTAGAAAGTGTGCGATTCCCAAATGTTTTACATGAATGACTTCTTCCATGGTAGAGATCACCATCGAGCCAAAGAGCAAACTCTCCTCTGCAAGACAGACAACATATTAAAGCAAGACTGAGGGAGTAAGCATTAAACTTATTAACATATCTTTCATTCAGCATTACGTAACGAAAAGGAACGATGGAATTCTTTTTTAACACAAATACCTCAGAGATGATGATAAATTTCAAGCTGCAAAGTCTTTTTTAATTTTTCCGTTACTATTTATTGATTTGGGAATATCCCTCGTTCAGATATGCTGAAATAAAAAAACTAACCAGAATTCCTCAGTTTTTGGCCTCTTCCATATGCATTAAGAAAAAGACATTGCAGTATCCTTAAATGTGAAGAGAATGCTGACAAATAAGGGAAATATCCCAGAAGCTTATGCACTTGAATGGATGGTGGAAGAAGGGATTACACAATGTATGATTTCTGAAGACACTGGCATGTCTTAAAATGGCACAATTTCAGTTCAAGCCTCTTCTAGTTAGAGATAATTTTCACATTTGCATATCTTCAAATTAGAATGTGTCTGTTCTGAATATACCAAGACAACCATGCAACTAAAGCATGCAAGGCATCATAACCTTGGAGGGCTGACAGTTCACGCCACAGTATGCTGAAGACAAATCACCTGTTTGCTCAACACAGGAAGCTGAACACCTGACATCCTAAATCTTTCTTGGCTTCAAGAGTCCTAAGCTATCAAACTGAAGTCAATTCCAAATTTTCTTTTCAAAGGTGTGCAGACAAGCCCACTTTTAACAGAATCTTAATGACAGAAAGAAATTGAACTTACCCTCCTCCACCAAAAGCAAGGGAGTCCATGTCTCCTTTGATGAAGAACATGTTGTCCCCAGTCCATTTGAAAACCTAATAAAGAAACCCAACAAACAGCCAGAACAGATTAGCAAGTTAAAATACCTGAACTTTTCATTTGGGTGGAGGAGAAAATCAAACATCAGTAAAGAAAGACTAGGGTAGCTAGAGGCCAGCTGAATAAGTCAAGACGGTTTACACAGAAAATGCAGGGAAAAGACACACAGAGACAAAAATATTCTTATGTTTCATACTACTTAATGTAAAACCACTCTAAACCAGGTTTTTATTGAGCACTGAAACTTCTACACAATGAGTAACAGAAAATACACTTTGATTTTATTCCCTTTAAAAGGATGTAGCTTGTGAATTTCCAGACAGCTAGAATTCAGACTAGTAGAAAAATGTTCAGTACAATGAAAGAGTTGGGTTAAGTTTTTCCACTAGGCAAACACTATCGACTTACTAGGCACTTACTGTGCACTTATGGATTCTGTGACAGAACTAGTATGATGACTTTTTTAGGCCAACTCCTAGATTTTTTAAAGCTATTTACTGTTAGACTCATTCAGTAAGTATTTAAAGATAATGCACATGGAGAGAGAAAAGCAAAGGCATACAGTTGTTACTACTTACCTCAAAATCTGGACAAAAAGTGAACATGAAGGTCTCCCCAGTGCCATAAAACCCATCACTCACTTTAAATGGTTCAGATGCTAGTGCACCAAAAACCTGTAAGAAAAATTATGCAAGAGAAAATACTTAATAAAACCTACACAGAGACTCTTTGATGATAATAACTGACAAACACCAGGTTGTAAATGCTGCCAGATTTGGAATTTGCTACAGGATAAGCACCGGCATGGCATCATGGTTCCAAATGCACTTATTAAGAGACGGTATGGTGCTCTGTGGTGCAATAAAGCAAAATGACAATGAAAAAGAAGGCAGGAACTCTCTCTCAAAAAAGTGAACACAGTAAAAAAAAGAAAAAAAAAACAAACCCACAAACCTGAACTCTGGAAATTATCAGAAATAATGTATGTATTTTTAAAATTTCAAACCAAAAGGGTCTTGCTCCTCTTCCACTTCAACTAGGCTATTTTCAGCAAGTTCTTTGCTCTGAGCTACTTTGCATGCAATTTATTCATTCCAATACGAGTATCAGGAAAGCACTGGTTACTCTGTCTTACAACAGACTTTAACTAAGCCTTTGGTGGGTAGTAAAAGTATTTATAATATTCAGGAATGAGAACATTACAAGAGTTGTAAAGAGGTCTCAGGACCCATTACTAGATTTTTAAGTGTGTTCAAAGCAGAATAGATTTCTCATAAACTAGAATAATTAGAAAAAACACTGCATAGTTATGCAAAATCAACTACACATCATGAAGCACAACCCTCCCAAAATAGGTATTTCTGTTGCTAGTAGGAAGCTAGTTTCAACAGCCACGGAAGTAGGAATTTGGTGTTAAGTTATTAAATGGCTGTCAGAGTAGATGCCAGAACTTGATGTGTTCAGCATATGCCAGCAGACAGACAGCCCACAACAATTGAAATGTAGACATCTATAGATTTCTTGGGCACCTTTATAAGAAGATCTCCTAGAATTGACTGCAGCAGGCAATTTAGGCGTCTTAGATTCCAACTTTCAACAGCAACAGGACAAGAGATAACAGCCTTAAGCTGTGCCAAGGGAGGTTTAGACTGGATATTAGAAAAAAATTCTTCAGAGAAGATGACCAGGCATTGGAACAGGCTGCCCTGGGAAGTGGTGGAATCACGTTCCCTGGCAGTGTTTAAAAACCATGTACATGAAGCTGCCAGTGAGACGGTTTAGTGGTGGTCTTATCAGTCCCGGGGTAATGGTTGGACTTGGACGATTTTACAGGTCTTTTTCCAACCTAGCTGAATCTATGATTTTTACACGCTAGTACAAGACAACTCTATCAGAAAAGGGACATTTTCTTTCTGGGACAAGTAACCAAGTACTAAGAAATAGATATCTTAGAAATTAATCTTGAGAAGCTTCAAGATTTTCCCTTTAGAGAAGGAAAACTACTGAAATACATTTACAAGGCTGCTGGGTCTGTTGCGATATAATCTCTATTGAATAGCCCTTATCTTTACGAATAAATAATAAATGAAAAAAAAATCCCCTTTCAAGGAACTTCTGGGAAAGAGTGCTCTACTATCTAAAATTTAGAAGGTATTTTTCTTTCTAAGTGAGAAAAGGCTGCATGGAGACCTCAATGCAGCCTTCCAAAATCTGAAGGGGGCCTATAGGAATGCTGGGGAGGGACTCTTCATTAGGGACTATAGTGGTAGGACAAGGAGTAACAGGTTCAGACTTAAAGAGAGGAAGTTTAGATTGGATATGAGGAAAAAATTCTTTACCGTAAGGGTCGTGAGGCTCTGGAATGGGTTGGCCCAAGGAAGTTGTGAATGCTTCATCACTGGCGGTGTTCAAGGCCAGGTTGGACAGAGCCTTGGGTGGCATGGTTTAGTGGGAGGTGTCCCTGCCCATGGAAGGGGATTGGAACTAGGTGATCTTAAGGTCTTTTTCAAACCTAACTATTCTATGACTCTATTTCTGAGGCAGGAAACAGAACAGAAAAAACCTCCAAGTCGTTACTTGAATTAGAAAATATACCCTTCGTGTACAGTTTTCAGATCAACTGAATAATATGAGGCAATATGAGCCCATGCTTCCCAAAAATAAAAACAGGGGTTACCATAGGAGAATGGGTAAGTGAAGTAAATGCTTTGCAGTGGTTCTGTCAATTCTTCATGACAGCAGTAACTACCTTGAAAGGGTGAGATGTGATCCACTTTCTGTAATTCATACCTGAGTCAAAGCAGCATAGAGTACAACTAGAGACTCAAGGAACAAAAATGAATAATGCAGCAAAGATCCAACAGCTTTTGAATGGGAGAAAGATGGTGGCTGCAGTCACATAATACACCAAGAACCACTGGCCATAGTGGGCAATGACATTCCAACTCAGGAAGATCTTCAGTCATCGGAAACTTTTACAAACTATTTGTCATACTTTAAGTACATTAAAAAAAAAATATTAAAAGTAAATTCAGTAATTTGATATTTTGAAACTCACACACTGTGACAGCAAACATGTATCATCAAAGTATTTCCTAGAAACACAGTCTACCAGATGACTGCTTGACACGTTTTGAAAAGTGTCTACATAAAGGAGAAAACCAGCTTCATACACACAGTTTTATTTCCTATGTTGGACTGAAGTGTCAGCAACTACTTTATATTCATTTTTTCTTGATGGATCACCTGCCTTCACACAAGCAATTTTCCTACCTGTCCATCACTGTCTTTGATAACCAACAGCACAGGCGTGTCTAGTCCCACCATTGTTCGATACAAAGTCTTCAAGCTCATGCCATGCTTTGCAGTACTGTAGACAAGAGTCCATGGATATCCAATGGTCCGTGGTGGAAGAGACTTTGTGAGCTGTTAACAAGATTATAACAATGCTCTTAATGTAAAACATAACAAGTTTAAGTGAAAAAGGATGCTTGGTCTCCAGTTCTTGTGCCTTCGAATGCAGTCAGCCTTAATCCAAACCTTCAGTAAACACATTAAATGAGATGACATTGGACTGGACAGCAAGAATTGCACTGAAAGCCAAGCTGTTTTCAAGGAAGAATGAAATAAGAGTAAAGACACAGACTAGTATTGCCACAGTGTACTGAATGTTCTGATAATACAGAAAGCAACACTTTAGATATAAATTGTGCTGTCTTTCTGCACTTACACACACGTCTATGGAGCTAGATGGGACCACCCAATGAATCTGAAGGAGCTGGTAGAAGCGCTCACAGAGCCACTTTCCATCATTTATCAGCAGTACTGGATAAGCAGAGAGGCCCCAGTTGGATAGAAGCTCCCAAATGGGTAGACACTCATCTACCAGAAGGGCCAGAAGGAAGATCTGGGAACAACAGACCTGGCAGTCTGAACTCGGACAGGGAAGGTTATGGAGCAGAGCACCCTGACTGCCATCAGTGGCACTTACAGGACAACAAAGTGATCTGGGTCAGTCAGCATGGGTTTATGAAAGGCAGGTCCTGCTTGACTAGTCTGATCTTCTATAACAGGCTGACCTGCTTAGTGAATGAACAAAAGGTTGTGGGTGTTTTCTTCTTAAATTTTAGTAAAGCATTGATCAGTGTTTCTCACGGCATTCACCTGGAGAAAATGACTGCTCAGGGCTTGCATGGTTGCACTCTTCACTGGGTAAGAACTGACTGGATGGCCAAGCCGGAAGAGTGGTGGTGAAAGGAGTTAAATTCAGTTGGCGGTTAGTCACAAGAGGGGTTCCCCAGGGTTCAGTACTGGGGCCATTTCCGTTTAATGTCTTTATCAACGACCTGGATAAGGGGATCAAGTGCACTCTCAGGAAGTCTGCAGATGACATCAGGGCTCTGCAGAGCGATCTGGACAGGCTGGAACAATGGGCCAAGGCAAATTGTATGAGGTTCAACTAAGCTTAGTGCCAAGTCCCGCACCTGGGTCAAACCAACCCCATGCAATGCTACAGGCTTGGAGAAGAGAGGCTGGAAAGCTGCCTGCAGAAAAGGTTCTGGGTGAACATGAGCCAGCTTGTGCCCAGGTGACCAAGAAGACCAGTGCTATGAGACAGACACTGATGTGCTGGAGAATGTCCAAAACTGGTGGAAGGGTCTGGAGCACAAGTCTTATGGGGAGTAGATGAGGTAATCTGGAGTTGCTTAGCCTGGAGAATAGGAGGTTGAGGGGAGACCTTACTGCTCTACATTTACCTGAAAAGAGGTATTAGTGAGGTAGATCTCAGTCTCCTCTCCCCAGTAACATACAAGAGGACAAGAGAAAATGGCCTCGAGTTGCACTGGGGAACGCTTATGCTGGATAGTAGGAAAAGGTTCTTCCCAAAAAACGTTACCAAGCATTAGAACAGGCTGCCCAGGGAAGTGGTGGAGACACCACCCCTGGAGGTATTTAAAAGACATGTGGATGTTGCACATAGGGGTATGTTTTAGTGGTGGACTTGGCAGTGTTAGGTTAATGGCTGGACTTAATCTTAAGGGTCTTTTCTAACTGAAATGATTCTGTACAATTTAATATCACACGAGGTCTTCCTACTAGTGTGCTTCACACTATGGTCATTTGTGATATATTAGTGTAAAATACTAAAAGTAACAGATATAAATTAATACCTTTTCAATTTGTTCTGGCTGTAATAATTCACTGGGATCGCTAAGATTTGGCCGGAATGCTTCAGGCTCCAGGTCTGTTTTGATATTTGTCTCCTGTTTTGAACTGATGTCTTCTCTTGTTGTTATCTACAACAAGAACAATAATAAAGTAAGTACTCGCCATTCTATTAGCACGGCAAATAAATCTAGGAGGTTTAAAAATTATGCAGTTGCTGATTTGGTTATGCAACTCCTTCAAAAGTTAATAAATACCTTAGATTTGTCCTGACCAAAATCTGCACTGTTTCCAATAGCAAGCCCATGTTCAACTACATACTAACAATAAATTACAGTCACCCACAAACAGAAGAAACCTATGGTATCATGCTAAAACAACAAAATGAATCCTCACATGCAGCTGAAGGACTTAAAGCGTTTCTCAGAGGTCAACTTACAAAGTTCTTGTATTTTAATACTGACATTGCATTCATATTAATTAAAACCCCCAGACAGAAAAGAAATTGAAAGCTCAACATAGATATTTCTCAGTAGCTTCTCATTCAATACTCTTTTAAACAGTACTTGCAAAAGCTTTCAGATATGTAGCAGACACATGGAAAGCCTGCTGTCAAGTATTTTGAGTAAACCAACAGAATGGAGCCTGAGGAACATGTCTGCTCCATAAGCCCATCTGCTGGAGTACTTATGGGAACCAAAGAAGAAAGAACTGAGAAGGGAAAGCAGCAGTAATACTTATCCTGCATAGCAAGCCCTATGCACAAATATCCATTCATATTTTAGAATACCTGCCCCGAACATCTGCCCTACCGAGTTGCTGCAAAAGATCATAAAACTCATCAAATATCGTAGCTTCTTACCCTAGTCCACATCCACTGTCCACTTTACCACCAAGGTGAAGTGGACAACTAGATTAGCTAAGACCCAAACAGGTTTCCTTCTGTAAATCTTGCTGCAGGAATATTTGAAACTTGCTATGGAGACAGTCAAATCTGACAGAGGAGGAGAACAAAGTGAAGGAAGTCAGTAGCTTAAGCCACTGCAGCAAGACTTTTTAAAATGTTGAGAGATTTGCTGAAGAAAAATAAAAGAACAAGTGCATCTGAATAAATTATCAGTGAACTAAGTTTCACTGACAGTCAGACTGCCCGAATTATTTAAACCCTGAATCCTGAGAATGTCAAGAAAATACCTGCCAAAACCACCTGCAAATTCCAGAATAACAACTAGTGTTTGCCATACACCTCATACTCTAAGCATACAGAACACACGTATAGTATTTCACAACACCACCATGATAAACTTTGCCAAACTCTTGTGAAGACAACTTTTGTAGCTTAAAAAAAGTAAAGCCAAATCACAGAAGACTCTGAAATACAGATAGGAGTATTCAAACAAAACCATCCCCCCAAGCAAAAAAACAAGGATATCCTTTTCATCTCCCTCATGAACTACGACGAAGGTTACTATCAAAACTCCAAAGTATTGAAGTATATTTACACAATTACCTAATTATAATATTAATTCTTAATTCAAGAAAAGGCGTGCTTAAAGGGTAAGTACTAAGCAAGCAAAAAGCTCAACCGTTTCATTTTTCAGTGGAAGGCAATAGGCATTTCCAATGCAAACTATGCACTAATTTCCATATCACAACAAAAAAAATACATGCACTTACCCACACAGCTTCAAGTACAAAAAAAGAGAGCCTACAGATTTCATTATAGAGTGCTATCTCTATAAAACATGTTAATTCATCATACAACTCTTTTCCATGTTAAATGCCTTTCATTCATCATATGCTACTGCTAAAACTCCATAAAAGTTCAGCATAGTTCAATTGTACAGCAAAAAGTTTATTCCCTTTTTTACTCTCTAAGTCTGGTTAAAGCACTCCACGCAAAACATGAATAATTTGGACGGAAGTTGTGTGGGGGAATTGTGAGGTTTTTTGTTGCTGTGTTTGTTTTTTTTTTTTTTTTTTTTTTTGTTGGGTTTTTTTTCCTTTTAAAGTTACTATTAGAGCAAAGCAACTTTCTTCGATGAAGAACACTGCTTTGTAGAAGTAGACAAAGACATACATCTGTTCAAAGGTATCTGTTTGGCAGAACATGGTGAAGTTTTGAAATTTGCAAATTTATTTCTTGCTAAACTTTGAAAGAGCAGAATGACCCATAAGCACACTCCAGAAGCTTTAGAAGTTCGTAACTATCATGCAGTCTATACCAAACACTGTCACATGGCCTCAGAGCAGGTTACAGACTCCAGTTCAGCACCTCAGATTTTTCAAGCTGTCATAAACCTTGATTTTAGGCATTCCAGGTGAAAGGTATTTGGAAAGAGCTCTTCCAGGGTACTAATACAAGGACTCCTTACCACCACTTGCCAGAAACAGATTTTTTTATTCTCAAGTGGGAATGAAAATCATTTTACAAAATTTATGATTCTCCCATACACGTGCAGCTTTTGGGTTCACGCTCATTATATTTTTGCAAATCATTTACAAAATACTTAAAACCATATAATTTCTGATTATTAAATAAGCAAAAATGAGAGCCAAGAAAATGTTTTCTTACATGTAGCTACATAATAGGTGAAAAAAAAAAAAGCCAAGATCAGAGTCAAAAAAACAGAACTGAAAAATTTTTACAGTTTATGCAGCCAATTACTACAGAACAGAATACTCAACGCTTCTAAGTTCTAAGCCATGCTTTCCATCAGTAAGTTATGTGCGATGTACACACAGCAACTAACAACTTTATAATTGTCAAAGAAGTAAGAAACACCTAAAGAGAATGCAAACATAACTTTAAGTCTGTATTAGTAAACTTTCAAAAACCTGCACTCAAGTACTGTTCTCAGAACAGTTAGTTCCATTACGAGCTCCATGGGTATGACCTTTGCTGTCTTGAACACTGTAGTTACCTGCTTGTATAATGCAAAGAATACTTACCTATTCCACAGAATTTGTGAAGCTTCATACTTGCCAAGTACTGTGAGACTCTTGAAAGACTCCTATGCAAAATTAAACACCCATGCAATAATGTTTTGGATCCTTCACCTGTTTTGCATTCTTTTTAGGAATGCTTCTTCTATCTAACACAACACACCACTCTAATGCAGAAGTTAAAACACATCACTCCAAGTCAAGCAGTACTAAGAACAACTTTTCAAATTCTGGCAGAAAATTCCTGTTTGAAAAGGTGGAAGCAATGATTCCATCATAATACTGATTCCATCATAACATGGCACAATTAAATACATCCAAAACAAAGGAATTTTCTGCTGGATCCTTGTAGTGTTGTAGATAAGACAAACCCACTGAGTGCAGGACTTGCCCTGATCAAAGACACTACAAAGAAAGATGTTTTTAGTATCTGAAGACGGGGTTTAAACTACTGAAGAGGGCACCTGGAGACGTCTGCAGAGTGTGCGCAGTTCTTCACTATTTAGAGCATCGATCCTGCGGTGATACTCAGCCACTGACACTACCTGAATATGGAGACAGGAAGACAATAATTCCACTGACAGTTGAGGAAAAGTAAAAAGGTAAGAAGGAAGAAAAGTGGGAAAGAATAATGAAGGGAAAATGTGCAATGGTAAGACACAAACAAAAACTGCCAAAAGATGTTTGTTTCTGCAAGACAATGCACATGAAAGTGATTTTAGACATAAGAGAAGACACAGCAAAACTACAAATTAAACACTAATGGCATCAGCAGTCAGATGTATCTCACTGCTCTAGGATGAACACAGAACCAATGTAGGAGCACATAAAGTTACCAGTATCAGGATGCTAAATTAGAATTCAATCAAGTTGCATGCCTTAATCCAAACCCTTCAGCCCAAAGTCCTCCAAACACTCTTTACACCCCATTAATCAATCCTCTGAACCTGGTTTGCTTTACTGGATAAAAACCAGAAGCAAACCTGAGGTTTCTCAGCAGGTTCTGACTCTTCTATCTGGCAGTAAAAATACAGTTAGAGACAAGGAAGAAAGACTAAAGTTTAGTAACTCCCTAATACCACCTCACAGTATCTAAATCCTGGACTTCCTGTTCACCTCCAAAGCTTTGGGAGCTGCTCATCTGTCAACACACTCATTCCAAACGGCACTTCCACTTTGTCAAGAGATGTAAAGCCAGAAAGCCTTTAGACAGAAAGCTCTAGAACATGCTGCTCCAGTGCAACAAGCTGTCTAAAGGACTACAGCAGTAATTTCAATGTAACTACAGCAAATAATGTGATTTTGAGAATGACTCAAAATCATCATTTGTATGAAAGCATCTTAAAACAGCTGGTGGAGAGATTAAATGGATGTCCCATGTAGCAAGAGTATATTAAAAATATCTAGAGCCTACCACAGTGCATAGGAAGATAACCACAAGTCCAGGAGCTCCCCATCTACCTGCCCCTACTACAGGAGTTTGGCCAGATACTCGCCACTGTCCCGAGTACAGAGCCCACAGTCATGCATGACTGGCTCTTGAGCAGCGATGAATCACTCTACCCCATGCAACTGCAAGGCAAGGAAAAAGGAATACTTGTGACATCTGGAGATATTACTGAATAGTCAGTAATTACACTCAATTTATTTCCACCATTTTCTACCATTCTCTTAAAGAAAAAAAAAATCAAGAAAATTGTTGTAACTTGTGTTGCTTTGTATGTTCTTGGAGTCAAGCAGCTACAGGCAAAGTTTTAACTGTATTCCACTCAAGCATATAAGTGATAGTGTAGTTTTACCCTTTTATTTGCTATGAAGGTTTACTGTAATTACATTACCAGCACCTTATGTAATTCTGAAAAGCAATACTGTGAGGACCTTTTGGCCCTGTTGCTTCTTTAAGTTCAGCCCCCATCACATGAGAGGCAACAGCTAACTTACAATAGGCCATATATATATATATGTGTGTGTATATATGGTCACTTAAGGAAGTCTTTAAAAATCTCATCATTCCTGATGCCATCATATAGCTGCTGATTCACACTCTGGAATGTATTTGAAATTTCATAGGCAATACCATCTTGTTTTCAAATACATACTACACATACTCTATCTCCATCCTGCACCCAGGAACTCCTTATCAACCCCTCTGCTCAGGGGTCAAGACCTGACAGACCTTTTGATATGGCATGGGGGTGCCTGAATCCTCAGAACAGTGTGAACAGGTATTTTGGTCAATTTTTCACTCAAGAGAAACATGAATTTATCTCCAACAATGTACATAATAACAGCTCCTTGGCATCCTGAACCTGCTGCACACTGTCACCCTGTTACATTTGTTTTGTGAACAAAAGCCTGCATAGTGGCAGACTATTGGTATGCAAAGGGTAAACATCATAAAGTACCACGTCACAGAATGTCAAACTATCAGCAGGAAAATTAACCCCAAGGAATCCACACTCTCAAAATCAGTGCTTATTTTAAGTACACAGTGTATAAGGAAACTCTGTGAGACAAATTATTTCACCACTGAACGAGTCTTTAAACAAATATGTTAAGATACTTCAACATTTCAGCTACTGTACCTGATCGCCTATAAAATGCTTACAGTTTAGGGCAACATGCCTTCTCTTTGCTTTGCAGTGAACAAGATTATGTACTCATTTAATCATGAAATCAGGTATGTCTAAGCCTACTGGCAACTACCTTCTACAACTTCATTCAGGAATTCATTGAGAGGTATCCTTAAAACACCTGAAAAAATCATTTTGTTCCTGTAAGACTTGAGAGGACTGTTTTGAAATGTTAGCAGTATCATTAGTTAGAAGTTTATTTTCCTTTATAACTTGGTTATAATATATAGGCATAGTCTGCTATGCTATTTCCTCTTTCATCAAGACGTCTTCATTTTCCTTCCTTGTAGTCTTATTGATCCACTATTCTACTTCACCAAGCTGAAGAGATCAGTGATTTTCTTCCCTACTGCTCCACCTCTAAGTCAGCTGTCTGTTCTCATGGTCATTCCAGGAGCTACTTCCTACCTCATTCCCCTTTGAACTTTCATTCTTATACAAGAACTATATTGTTTTTTCACATGACATTAGAAATAGGTGGAAAAGCAAGGTCTTTCATTTGTGAAAATTAATGAAATGAATTTGTGAATGCAGTTCTGTATGTATCATACTGGACTGTGGTTTTCAATACTGAATGCTCCTTTCATTTTTGGGCAGAGAACAGTGGACATCATTTATCTGTATTTCTGTGTTTCATCAAGGCATTTGATTCTATCCTACAGTAGCTTTGTAATCAAATGTCATGGGTTCAAGCAGCAGCAGTCGTCTTTCTTCTTTAAGTAGTAGCTGGTGAGCACTGTGTTTTGGATTTTTCGGCTTGGGAGCAGTGCTGATAACACCAGTGTTTATA
>JASSUY010027362.1:0-38274 GCA_032466535.1 Forpus xanthops | reverse complement strand
CTCAAACAGTTCTGTGCACCCCCCCCCCCTCTTAATCATGGCCCCGTTTCTGAAAACCAACAAAATAGAACCGGAGTCCTATTCCATTATTCCTAGCTGCAGTATGCCGGCGGCTATCACTACCCTAAACAAAACATATCATGGGAAATGTGAAATAGCCCTTCCTCTCTCTCTCCCTCTCTCACATACACATGCAAACACACACACAAACCCAGCTGCAAAGGATAAAAAAAGAGGAATTGCACATTGAGAAGAACCAGGTCCAGCACACATTTTTTTCTTCCTTTTCTTCCTCTCCTTTTGTTCTTAGGGTTTACCATCAGTATCATCCATAAGAAACAAAAGAAGAATGTTGTTTACTCCAACTGGAAAGGAGAAATAACTCCATATTTTTGTAGGTTCCAGTATGTTTCAAAGGTTATATAGCAATTCATTGAACTTCCCTAGTTTACATAAATTCAGCTGAGCAGTAATTCCATTCAAATCAATGGCTTTATTTGAGCATTTGTATAAAAAAAAAAATCAGACATTTTGCCTCCAGATTCTAAGCAAAAGGTCCCAGAATTAAAAGTGGCGACCCTTAAGTCAGCCGATTTCTGTGTTATTTAAGAAGAAGCCTCTGGCAGAAACTGATAGCACTATGCAGAGACAATTTCCCCAAGCCCTGGGTTTTCTGAGCTGCATGGACCTTTGCAGCACTGTGCCTGGTGGACCAAAGGTTACAGGCACTGACCACTGTAGGGTTTTTCACTGCAACAATCACTTCAGAGTCATTACACCTGGAAATCTACAGTTCTTATCAGCCAGTTGGTGAACTGCTAAGGACCCAGTGTTGTAAATCAGCAGAAAACCAGCCAAGTCTCTAAAATGTGCCTGACAGGCAGTTTTCGAGCCCTGCCTGGTTTTGGAAGCAACTTTGTCAAAATTGGACCTTCTCCACAAAGTACTTTGATGCTGATGAATCGGTAAATTCCAACGAAAACTTGTTTAGTCAGAATTTTTCTCACCAGCTCTGCTTCCTCCTCCTGCCAAGACTATTTACTAATTCTCAGCCTTTCTGTGTGGCTCCACGCAAAGGTTTTCTGCCAGGACCATCACAGCTACAGACCCCTGTGCTCAGGAGCCTGCAGGCACAGCTGAGCACAGGCACTCACCTACTGGGGTCCTTTCCTTTCATGACCCCATAGTAGAGCAGCACTATGCAGCAGTACAGCTCAAAGCCTCCCTCTCCATCCAGGCCCGTGTAACTCAGGAGGCTTTGTCATGGTGACTATAGTACCATTACCCCTCTCTTACAGCCAGAGAATCTGAAATGTAGAGAAATAACCAGTTAGAGAGTATACAGCAGCATTAAAAGTAGACTCCCACTCTTGATGCCTGGCCCTATATACCAATGGTTTGGGTTCGAAAGGACCTTAAGATCATCTAGTTCCAACCCCCAGCATGGGCAGGGACACTTCACACTAGACCTGGATGCCCAGGGCCACATTCAGCCTGGCTTTTTACACTGCCAGGGATGAAGCATCCACAACTTCCTTGGGTCAAACTGTCAGTAACATCTATTTACACATTTAAATTCACAGCTACTGCTGTGAACTTGAGTCCAGCATAGATGGGAGTGAGCCTCTGCATAAACTGAGAATAGACCAAGCTTATATTAAAACATTTCCATCCCATGCTTCCAAAAGCAATGCCTTGTGCTGAGAAGAGGTGTTATTGTCTGCTTTTAAGTGTACCCTCCCTTTCAAGTTTTTCTTTCTTAATAAAGTATCTGAGGTCATGCTATTGTCATTAGAGCTTGGCGAGTGCTCAGCAGCTGTCACCGTGGCAGCAGGAGTGTGCCTGGTGCCAGTCCCCTTTGTCACGACAGCCACAGCAATGTAAGGAGAAGGGCCTTGCAGGATGCAGGACAATACTGGGAAGGAAAAGGAGGGAATCCTCGACCTTGGGCTAGGGCCTGGTGGCAGACTATTGAACCCTGCACATCTCGACAAACCACAAGGAGTAAAAATTCTTGGAAGCTGCAAAGGTTGCAAGTGAAAACAAAAGATTCTATCATGTAGGAAATTGAACAAAACACAGAGAAATTTGTTTTGTTTTCAGAGATAAAACAAGCAAACAGCACTCTGCAAGGGTCAGGAGCACTGCACCCTGCATTGTGGCACTCACGGCAGGGAGAAGGGCTGAAAAGCTGGAGTAAATCTGGAAGCAGGCTGAAAAGAGCTCTGTAGCTTTCCAAATCTTGCACTGTGGGCAAGGGACACCCTCATGTAAAACAAGGACAGTGACACTGTACTAGAATCTAAAACATTAAATCATCTATCCAAACAAACCCATGATGATGCAATGCAATCAAATAATTGTCTTTTGAGCCCACTGCTGAGGCAACTGATTGAAGCAAATGAATCACCACTACTCAGCTATGCCAGTTGGGCGATTGGAAAAGCCCTATGTGGGATAACTAGCATTGATTTCCTTACACTGCAGGTGAAGCAGGACTAAACCCTGCACCCTTAAGTAGCTGCAGGAACAGACATTGAGGATGGTGTTATTGGTCCACGTAGACTTAATAGACGTTTCACAGCTGACACACTGGAGTATTTTGTCCCCTTTTTATATGTGTTACTATTGGCAACATCCAGAAGGGCGGCCTTGATTAGAAGCTGCTTAGCTGTTTCTTTCCTGCTCACTTCTCATCTGAAGATCCACTCCAGAAATACCAGCAGCTGCTAACTCACACAGTAATCAGTGCAGCCTCTTTGCACCAGAGATCCCAACGTACTCTCTGTGAACAACTTTCCTAACTTTGTGGGTGTTCCTTTAGGACAGGAAGTGAAGAAATAAATCACATCCCAGTGGAATCACCCATGGAGCTTTGGGCTGGTGGGATGCTACCCAGGCTGCAATTTGGCTGGGATGCTTGGGCCAGCACCCCTGTATTTTGAAAAATACCGTGGTGTTCTGAATGACCACAAGTGATCAGAACCTCAGCTTCATTCCTTATCCAAAAGAAAAATACCTTTCTTGAGCAGAAAAGCCATATAGTGGGTGAGCAGGACTCACAGTGCCACCTGCTGAAGCACCAGGGCTGCTAAGGGCAGCAGCCAGCATCCCTCTGAGAGGCTGAGGAAGGCCTGGCTCTGTGGCTGCTGCAACTAGCCTGACATTAGCACCAGCTTTTCCTACCCAATTTCCTACCCATAAAAATCTCTCCATGGACAAAACCAAATACACCTCAATAGATGCGAGGAGAGCACAGGGTGCTGTGGCACTGTGGGGAGACAGCAAGGGATCGTGTTTTGTGACGTGAGAAAGATGCTCAGCTTTCAGCAAAGCTTTGGGTCACAGCAGTCTCTGTGCCAGCAGCTGGGCTGGTTATTACCCTGAGACAATGCAACTTGTTCTTTTTCTTTCTTAGTAATTTCACAGCTTCCAGCCGCTGCTGGAGTCCTTCATTCCCCTCCTTCTAGTCTGTAGATCCATTGAAAAAAGATGCTGGTAAAGCTCCCTCTTTTAAAAGGGGGCAGTTAATTGGTAACAGGCTAAGGACACAACTTTTAACTGTCTCTTTTTGCCTTTTTCCTGTCCTCTCCCTTGTCAGCAGGAGACTGCAAGTAGATAAAACCTGAGGAAGAAAAGAGCATCTGATAGAGGGTTGCCCCCTTCCTGATAGTGTTGTGTAGTCAGTCACCACCTCCTGGGAGTTCACATCCAGTAACAGCAGTAGGACTGACCCATATATTCCCCAGCAGCAGGTGCATTATTTCCCTGAGACATTTCCACCATAACAGCCCTCGTGTGGGCTGTCCCTATCTAGTGTACCACTATCTGAAATGATACAGAGCTTCCGAAGAAGAGGGAAGAGTGTTCCTGGTGCATTCAATAACAGAGAGGAGTGACACCAGGATGTGAATAAACAGGGATGGTTTTGTCTATGCTCAGGTACTGGAAGCCCTTCAAGAGAGAACGATAAAACCTCAAAAGTGAAGCAGGAAGGTAAACATACAGGATCTTCCCCTTGAGGATAAGCAAATCACATGGGTTATCTACAGAATAAACTGGTGCAGGGAAAGCGGAGGTCCAGCTGGTGGGCAACACAGACATTGCACAGTCTGAAATGACTTGAGGGACGTGTATGTGGCATATATACTTCCAGGCATGCCTGGAGCAAAAAGGTTCAAAAATCAGCTGTCCTCTCTTGTACCTTGCTTAACCTTATTCATGCTTAACATCTTTTCCACTTTGTTTTACGTTACTAAAAAAAAAAGAAAAAGAAAATGAGAACAAACTTGGACTTTTCAGCTCATAAAATCTTCTACAACCTTTCTGTAGAGAAGAAACAGAAGCGGGAAGGGACGAGCAAATGTGGCACTGGCTCTGTGACTGTGGTTTTTGTTTCCATAAACCTTAGCGCACAAGAATGCATGAGATATTTACACAAATCTTTCCACAATTCCTGTGGCCTTTGGGAGCATTGCATTTGCATGACTTCACCACTGTGGCTGGTTTGTGCTTTCTCAGCAGCATTGCCTGCAACAGGGAGCAATCCTGGCCATTCCCAGTAGTTCTCCCTCTCCCACCCTCAGATACAATCACACTAGTGCATGTTCCATACAAGCCATGTTAATGTAGGAGTTCCTGTCCTGCTTGTTGTTCAGTTTCCCAGGGATGGTACAGGAAGTTTCCAAATTCATCTCATAAAAAGAGAAGAATTTTATACTCCAATAAAGGGCTGGTCATTTAGATCTTGAGGGAGAGATCAAGGGATAGAAGAGAGGGAAGGGGATGCTTCTGAAGTTACTGAAGTGACGTAGAAGGAAGTTGGTCACATAAAGAGAAATGCAAAGCATAGCTTTTGCATCAGTAGCTCTTGCTTATGCCTATTTGCCCTGTATCCCAGAACGGTGGGAAGTGAAATGCCATGGAGACACTGATTCCAAGTTCAACAGGCAACTGAATCAGAACTTGGCTGCTGCAGCTCCATCCTCTGCTGCCCTAATCAGAGACTTCCAGCAATAGCTTTGGTCTATCCCTCATTTTCTCAATCCCTTCTAATAAAGGGATATTGCTCAACTTTTGCAAAATACTTTGAGTCAGTGAACAAAAACCACTGTGTTAGGACCAAGGCATTTTTCTCACTGAATGGGAATATCAGGTCACTCAACACACAGCCTACCAGTTGGAGAAAAAAAGCCACGACGTCTACAAGGCAAGGAGGTCTTGCCCATTCTCATTATTGTAACTGTGACTAATTGGCTGTGGCAGCCCGGGCTTCTCCAGTGCAAGTAGATGTCTTTAAAAGGGAGATAGCATCCTAGTGAAGGAGAGCAGGCATCATAACGCGTAAGTGTCAGGACTGTTGCGGTGGACTTTACAAGGCAGCCAGGTTGCTGGAGGCCGTGTTCAAAGCCGTGCTGCATCCCTCTTGCCCACTCTGGCTGAGCCTGCGGGAGATCCAGCCCAGAGGCAGAAGTAATAGCAGATTCATTTGCAGGAGTTTAACACTTGATATCAGAACCAGTGTGCAATGACATAAGGCAGAAGCATAACCACAGACAGCTTGTAAAAAATCAGCTATGTTCCTCACAAGCGAATCCATAATTAAAACTGCAACTATAGTCCATTGTACTTCTCCAGCAGGAGGACTCACTCCCGCTACCACTTGAGTCAGTGAGTTTCCCTATTTACAGTAATCCTTTACTTTGTCTTTCTTGCATTATTATTAAAACAATTTAAAACTCTGTAATGTCAGCCAAATGGTGTTTCAAATTATATTTTCCAGGGAAAAAAAAGGGGGGGGGGGGAGCGACAGTTGAGTGTTCAGAAGGGAACACTTGGTTATGTTATAGTTCAGCCTGAGACACTCTGGTGACTCTTAGAAAGTGTTGAAATTACAGGTTCATGACGTACACAGTGTTGAAACACCATGTTACTGCAACACTTGGTCCAACATGAACTGGCAATTTCAACACTTCCCAGGTCTTTTGTAAAGCCCCATAGCTGACCAGAACAATTGTAAATTCCCCCAAAAAGTCTAAGGCAATGTTACAACAGCACAGAATGGAAAATCCATTTAATTTCCAGCACTGCTACCCTTACATAGGATAATCACTCTCAAGGCATGTTTAATTTGTAAAATAACTGTCATCCAGGATTAGCTACTCTCACAGCAAAATACTGGTCTCAGGGCACAACTCTCCTGACCTGGCATGGAAATGGTAACCTGTATTCTTCCAACTTGTTAACTCCTTTGCTGGTGTCACAGAAAACCCAACAGGAATGTACCTGCCTCAGCCAAAGCGAAGGATATTCATCAGTGACCTCCAAAATGCGCTGTCCTGGAGCTTAGCAGAGACCATACTAACAGAACATTAAACACAGGGATAAAACCTTCTCGACCAAAGGGAAGCTGCAATTTCAAAACACAGCAAAATTTGATATTTAAAAATACACCATGGCATTATTTCAAAATCCCGTTTGTTATATAAGCAGGAGGCAGCAGAGCAGGCAGGATCATGGCTCGCGCAGTGTTTGTTTTGAAGATGAGGAGAGCACAGGATTTGTGCTCGACCTCCTCACAGGTTACACTTAGCTCATTCGGTTTCATTTACAAAGGAAAAGAGTTTTCACTCAGGGGAGATGCTGAGAAACAGCTTTATGCCCCGGCTCCTGTAAGCAGCTCAGATCAGGAGACTCCTACACCTGAAGCCAGCAGAGATGCAGCCACCTGGAGCACTTGGCAGGACAAGGACACCTGGGTTCCTGCCCCTGTGAGCAGGCAGGGGACCGTTCATGTGTATCAGCACTCGAGGACAGGGAAAGAGATCGAGTAAAATAAGACCTCAGGCTGAGAGTCCACACAAAAGCCAGGTCTCAAGTGGGACTGGCAGGGATGTGTGCCTGCTGGAGGACTCCCACCCAGCACATAATCTCTTCAGCACTTAGGCAAAGCACCCGCTAATAATGGAGATGAAATGGAAGTTTTAACAATACATTTCCTTCTGCTTATCTGGCTCTGTTCTGAATATTTAACGCTAATGACAGTACTTCAGCATTTGGGAAAGGGTAAAACAGAATAAACATTGTGTGTACCGGGCTGTAAATATATAGCCCCCTACATACCAGCTTGGGTTTCTCTGCATGAATCAAAGCTGGAATGACAGCACAAACAGCAGTTTCAGTGTTGTGTGCAACTACAGTTCTCATTTACTTTTAGAGAATATGATTTCTTAAGATAGCAGAGAGCTTACTTGGAAATCATGAAAAATTATAGCAGCCTCTCTTCTCCACAGGTTCTTACAGAAGCTGCTTTCCTTTGGACCACTGCAGTGTGCTGCATACAAGGAAGAAGGTACTTATGATAGGATTTACTTGTAGCTGTGAGCCAAAATACATATTGCCTTAGACAAGAGTCAGTATTATCACAAAGAGCCATGCCGGCTGGGGTTTAATGAAATTGGACTGGGGTGTCAGATTTGAGCTTGGTGAAGTTAGCAGCTGGGATGAATTGGACCAGAAATGTGCTGTGTAACAGGATTTCACTGGAATCCTCGTGCATAATATAATACTAAGGTATGTGGAATATGTCATGCTAACAGTTGACAGTGTGGCTGCAACACCAAACATTAAATAAATAAATTCCATACGTAACACAGGCACAGAAAAACTTTTCAGGAAAGTGCCTCAGAGCTGCACAGCCTCGTGTCCATAAATCTCCATTAAATCAGCTTGAGTGGGGCGAGTGTTAGAGACAGAGCTGCCAGAAATAGCTCTTTTCCTGCAAGATGTAGAAAAGATTACAGCTGAGATTGAGACGGCGCGGGGTGGGGAGGGAAAGCAAAGGAGGGGTGGGGGGAAAGACAGGCAAAGGAGTTGAGCTGGAGGAGGCGGGGGAGCTGTGAAAGGCATCTCATAAAAGTCCCATTTGTTGGAAGGCTGCAGGAAGTGGAGGCAGCTTTGGCACACGTGTCCACGGTGCTAAATTAACTGTTAACACAAATAATCAAAGTGCAAGGCCCATCAAGCCGCTGGCGCCAGCAAAATGAGGGAGCGGCCAGGTCAGCGCTGCCTCTCAAGTGAGCCGGCTAGCAGGTGGAGACCAACCAGGGCCTCGGCAGGATGGAAGTGCTTACAGAACACACTGACCCACTGGCAGAGGAAAACACCGCTGCACTCCCGCTTTCCAGCTATTGTGTGCGGAGCCGCGTCTGTGTGTATTTTTATTTTGCATTTATTTATTATATCTTATGTAATTTTTTTCCTATTTTACTTTATTTATTTCTTAAAAAAAAAAAAAAAAAACACTTTTTTTTTCCACTGCAGTGGAGAATTTATACACCCTAGGGTGAGCCTTTATTTGGCAGCAGTGATGAACATCTGAGGAGGACAAAAGAGGAGTTATCAGGCACAAAACACCAATTGCCCTCCATGGGAAGGCAATTCCCTCTTCTGAAATAAAGGCTGAAAAGCAATATGGGCAGGGGGTTTTCTACCTGCTTTGTTCCCTCACCCTTTCAGAGTCCACAGCCCCATTCTGTACTGCAAATCTGGTGCTGGCACTTCGGTAGGTATCATGGCAAAGTAGCCATGCCAGCAGTGAAGCACAGAACCCCACCACAGCCCACACTGTAGTGGAGGCAGACAGCAGGGTGGTATTTGCTCCCAGCGAGTAGGATTAGACCTGTAAAGAAGCAGGACTGCTCCTACAATCAAATTTGGGTATGCTGGGGTTCACTGAAAGTCTCAAAGGAGCTCATTGTATTGTACTGCAGCTATCACCCTGCTCTGCTCTCGGTGAGATAGCTCAGTGGAAAGGCTGCCTGGGGAGAGGCTTTCACCTCACCGAAATAACGAGTCCTGTGCTGGATTCATCAGCTGCTTCACAGCTTCCTGACACAAGGCAGCTGTAAACCCACTTTAACTGCCCAGTAAAGGCAGGTTTACAATTACTTTGCATGACCAAAGCACTGAAAAGCAATCAGTGCAATGGTGAATCAGGCCCTGGAATTACCACGATCTTTCACCTCCTTGTCCAGGTACTATAGGTACAGCTAGGTGCTGTAATAAACCACATGTATACCATATACATGTGCTATGTGCATACATATTTACATCACACACTTTGGTTTGGCTTTTGTTGGATATACATGTATTTGCTACAGTTAGAGATGCGGGAGCATATATTCACAGATAAAAAAAGACAAAAAAACCCACTTGCAGTTATAAGTTGTTACAATAGAAAGCATGTATCATTGTTTAAAATAAAATATGCCCCAGAAGACAAAAGCCAGAAATGAGCACTCATCCTGAATCCAATTACTTATAACTAGAATGACTTATATAATGAGTAATGTGATGCAAAAAAAGCATCATTTAAGTGAGGACATATCTCCAGATCATCTAAACCTCAATTATGCCATTAATTCATAAATTAAAGTATAAAAATTTCATGCATTTTTAAAAAAAAAATTAATTAAATTTATCTCAACCAACAGATAGCAAAATACCTAATAAAAATCTTAACATAGGGCATAGTCATTGCTTTTAGTGAAGAAGTTACTAATAACCAACATTACAAACAAAATCATCATTCAGTGTGGCAGTAATAGTCACGTATCTCCTAGAGAAAAATATTTTAGTGAGGTTTAAATTTATAGAAATTTTATGTAATCTTCCTTGTATTCCATAGGGTCACTTTGTCATCTATCAGATGCACACTCAGTGTAGATCCAACAACGTGTCATAGTTCTAATGGTATTTTAGCCCAGAGCCTTTAATATAAGAGCTCACCATTAGCTAACTTTGTAAACTTTAACTGAACTGTGGCCAGATGTGTGATCTATACAAAGAACATTCAGGAACTTTAGCAGCAGACATCTGATGTGATTCAAGGAGCAGGTATAAAGATAGTTTGCTCATAAGTCAGCTAGATTTGTGCAGACTTTTACAGGACAGGAAAATGTAAGATCTCTGAGGAAGAGAACAAGGGAGAGAGACAGAGACAGAAAAACAGAGATGGAAAGGAACAAAGAGAGAGGAAATAATACCGTCATAGGCCAAAATTACCTATTAATTACCCTCTGCCCCTTTGTTGATAAAGGTTAAACCAATCGCACTGGAACCTTCCATGTGTAAAAGTCAACTTAAGACAGAGAGAGGTTTTCTACAAGGTGAATGGTCAAAGTTACAAGCACCAAGAGCTGTGACTTACACCAGAGGTCAGGTAGCCCCTGGTGTATGTGTGGCTTTCAGGGTTACCCCTATGGGCACATTACAGCCCCCCTTACAGATACCATTGTATGTGGGTGGGTGGATGCGTGAGTGTATCAGAGATGGCAAGTGCTAACACAGCTACCAAGTTAATGGAAAAGTTATAATTACTCTGAAAAATGGAAACCAAGCACTTCCTGAGTAGGCAGGAATAGGGCCATTGCAAATTTTAAACACCAGAGAATCCTTGTTAATTGAATCAGAAAATTAAAAGAAAAGTCCATTAAACAGAATGTGTATGATCAAGAACCCCTCTTCTGACCCTAAGCCAACTTGGAGAAAGAATCTCATTGTTAAGAGTTTGATAAAAACTATTGAAGATACAAAGAAACCAAATCAGAAAAACAAAGTTCCAGACATATAAAGATGAGATCGCTCCAAACATGTCAAGATTGAGTAAGAGCTAACTTGGCTTCTGTCCTACAACACATAAATCCAGCCAAAATTTGTTATTAGAGTTTTCAGAGTATATTATAGTTAGCACTAGCTGTGTAATGTTTAGCATAGCCAGTTAAATGGCTATCCCTTTTCCAACACGCCCATTTGCGAAGACCCCACAGCCTTAGGTTTGGTGTTTCCTTTGGCCAGACCTTAGAGCAGGGCTCTCCAAAGCACTTGCCTCTGTTCTGTGCCTCCTGCTGCTTGTGGAACCTGCTAAAGCATGCCACTGCTTCATTTTGGCCTGGGTTTCCTTCCAAAGACCATTCTGGCATGAGAAGAGCAGTCCAACAAAAATCTAGGACAACAACTGAGCAGAACACCAGTGCAAAAAAATGGGCCTGGGGGCAAGGAGATTTTCCAGTAAGTGATGCAACATATATTACTCTTACCCCAATGCTATTTACACTGGTGTGATATAAGAATGACACCCTCAACCCCCAACATACTTGTATTTCTGGATCATATTGTCCTTTCATTTGTCAGGAAGGAATTTCGCCTCCCCACTGCTCAAAGCAAAGACAACAACAACAAGACCCTCACTTCTGTGTAAGAGAGGAGGAACAAAAATTCCTACTTCTCTCTACAAGGACCTTAGACAAAATAACTCAGGAGACTGCTGTAGATTAAGAATGGGAAGGAAACCAATCACTCCTTAACACATAGGAAAGAATGTCTTCTAGCCTGGAAGAATAAAGGTCAGATAAAAGGGGAGCCTGGGACCACTTAAAAAGCCTTAGCGTGTGGTTTAGAGCCTTTTTTATTAATTAACTTCTAAACATCAGGAGCACCAACACCTGTACATGAAAATCATAAAAATTCTCCCCCCCCGCCCCCCCGTTTATTCTGTTCTTAGCAACACTCAAAATATCCAGATTAGGAAATATTAATGAAGTGAGACATCCAAATCTGCAACAAACAAGGAAGAAAGAAGCAGAAAGGGTTTACCAGACACAAAGTGGTTGGGAAGACACAAAGTATTCCACGCAGAAGTATGCTACTGCTGCTGCCCCTTGTTTGTTTAAATCATTTCTGTGTACCTTTTGCAAGTTCACTTCTAAATTCTCAAGAACCCAGAGTTGTAACTGGAGAACACACAGTGTAATGTGAGCAGTACCTTTGGGAATGACCTGTGACTTGGCCCTTATCTTACCATATCTAGGTAAAGAATACCTAGTCTGTGCAAAAAAGAGTCACCAGTCCCATATGGTGCCGACATTGCATGATGTCCATCCCTAATGAAATCTCTTCCATATCATCACTGGCAACCAGGTTCTTGAAGCACAGTGCTGCATAGACTACAGAACTAGTTGGCACAATTTGAGATGGAGGCCATCTACCAACACACTCCAGTGCAAACAAAATGCAGTGAGTTTCTGCTGCTTGTTTCTGTGTTTAATCTCCTTCAGTCATTTTCCAGACAGTGTCAGTGAAACTTCTTCCTCTACAGGGTACTACAAGACCAGTGGCCTCCCAAAAAACACATATGTTAAAACGAGAAGTTCTCAGACTTAGGTTAAATTCTTTCATTCAACTCATCTAAACAAATGTCAGTTCAGAAACACACCATCTAATGCAAAGAGATTTCTGTGTCGTTCCAAGCAAATTTTTGCCAGCCTTATTCTGACACAGCATCATGAACTAGGTCAAGTCCCAACAAGCAGCACTCATGCTAGTACTGTATGACACCAAAGCAAACTAGCCCCGTGTTCTTCCCTACGCTCCTTTTCAGATCCTGAGCTAGCTCACCTGAGGGTGGTTCAGGGGCATCTAAGCTGCTTTACCTTAAAGATATGCATTTTCATATCCCTGCCCTTTCTTATAGCCTATAGATGTAAACCTCCTTGGGCACAATCAAATTGTCAGATAATAAATCTAAAGAACGTCAAGAGGTCTGACGGCAAGCTTCCACCTACACAACCCACATCTATGTGGTAATAGAATAAGCATGTATCTCATTTCAGCAAGTGAATATAAACATAATTTCTCCAGTTTAGTTTTCTCACAGCAAAGATGAAGTGACATTGGCACATCTGTACTGGTTCAGAACTGGAGAAACAGAACAGTTAGATCCTTCAGCCGATACAGAGGGAGGCAAAAGCCAGATTGAGATACTCAAAAGGCAGCTCCTGTCCCAGCAGAGAGGGATACAGCTCAGGGTACACTCAACTAAGCTCTTGTTTCCCTCAGGTCCTGCCAGGTTCTGAAAGTCATTTCCTACCAAAGATTTGAGAATGGTTTCTGTTTGACCCACAGCCTTTTATAAACATGCAGGGAAACATGGCAGAATGGATTTAGGGAAGAAAGCTTTCCCATTGTTCTGAAATGGGTTACAAATACAGGCTGCAACTTTTGAAGAATTTATAATTCCCAGTTCGGCCCCGTATCAGTACGAACAATGAAAAGTGAACTTGATTGAACTTTGACTTCTTGTATCTTCTTGTAACAGAAGTCCAAGGAAAAAAAGGTCACTGACAACAGTCACTCGGACACTGTTTTCTAGAGGATTGGGTAACATGGCTGTTCGTGTGAGATTTCAGAGAAGCTGACTGCAAAACACCACTTACTTGATTTCCATCTTCAAAATAGGCAATCCTCAAACTACTGAGAAGCAAACCCATGAAATCCCTGTTCATAATGTAGGTGTCCACCTACACTAATCTAATATGCTTTTCTACTTTTGGTTTCCAGGCTACATATGATCCTAGACTCGCACAATAGGCAGTATTTAATATTGCCCAAGTGGCCTTAAATAATCCGTTCATTTTTCAGTTACCATTAATCCATGAAAGGAAAGAAGAGGCTGCCTGGACTAGCACTTTCTCAGTTTGTTCTATCGTGAACTGGTTTTTCTCAATGGGATTGTGCACACAAGCAGTAAAGACAGCTATGCCAGGAGAGGAGGAGGGGGGAAAGGAAAGAGGTTTTTTACCCCTGAGGTCTTTTCCACTTTCCTCATCATTTTCTGCATGATATAGCTCCTCTTTTCATTGCCCAGCAGGGAATCCCAGAGGCCAGAGGCAAATTTTCCCTTTGGTCTTGCAGCATTCATGATGGATTCTTGTTTTAAGAAGAGGTTATTAGTTGTTTGCTCTTGAGTATTATATCATCACCACTGCAGCAGAGCTGGTCTCATTCTAAATTTTGTTTATTCTTTGGCACACATATGGTATCTTGGGTTACACAGCTAACATTCCTTTGTGCACCAAAGTCAATGAAAACCCTTTCCATTTGCACCAATGGTGGCAGATGAAAAGTTGTAAAGGTGCTGAAAAAATTATCTATCTCCTTTGGCCTTAATTCTGTTTCCACTGGTAAAATTCCCTCTGACTTCAATAGGAGTTGCTTTAAGTCCACTGATTTAAACAGCTTTTTAGAAACGATGAGGCTATTCCATTATCAGACAAACTTCTGCTCGACAAGGAATGCACATAGACCTTGAAGTCTGTTTAGGTTGCACTTGTTAGCAGAAGCTGTCACTTCAAAATATCTTGGCTATTGTTTATATTTTCAGAACTGATACTATAGTCTATAGAAGTTACAGTAGCAATAACAAAAGGTACAATATTTATAAGCGGTATGCAGTGCAGAACAGTATCTAATTCAATTTTTAAAACATTGTAGTGTTTGCAAGTTCCTGATAAATAATGGAATATTGCTGATCCTGATTAGAAATTTTGCCAGTGAGGGCTTGTACCTATATATTACCTTTCACAGCCATTTTCAGCGCATTTTTATCTAAGTTTCACTTCACCTAACCTCATCTTAGTATTTAACTTCCCAAAGCTCATACAGCAAGCAAAAGATTCCTTTGATGCTCTTCCAGTTTTGTAATAACATTGATGTGCAGAAAAGGATCCATTATTTAGAAAGACTCTGTAGTAGCCATATGCATGGATTAAACATTATTTTTATCATTTCTCTTTTTTTTCTCTAAGTCTTTGCTTAGTAAATTAAATTAAGACACTTAATCACGCACACAGAAAATCAATCTTCCATATACCAGGGATCTGGTTAGCAGGTGCTTTCTCTTTATTTGGGTTTGTTGTTGTTGTCATGCCTGCAGGATTATTTTTCCCCATCCCAAAACAGTTTGTGTTATCATGTATTAACTTCAACAAGGTCAAGAAACTACAACCAGAAAACTTTCAGTGTTCAAAGAAGAAAAAAGGCACCTTTTATCTTATCTGTTCCACACATACTTTTAATTCTGAGTCTGACATCATTGCTGGCAAAATCTTCATAGTTACCAGAGAACTAACAAGTTCGGTACAGTAATGAGCTTCAAAAAGTAAATTTACCAAATCCCTGTTTACAGATGTCAGCATAAAAGAGTTTGAAAATTCAGAGTATTATCTCATATTTCTTAGAATACTGACTTTAACTTTTCCACTCCCCATTGCTCTGTTAGCTCTGGAGATGGAGCACAAGAACTCCAATACAAATGACCAGGTTTACTTTGTGAAGTTTCAGACCTGAATGCAGTTAAAACCAGCCTAGCTCACTTCAAATTATTTAAGGGTTGCTCTGTATGCTTGATAAAATTTGCTAACTCTTCCTTCAGTTCTGCTCCCACCACCATCCTCTGGGACCAGAGATTCCAATATTCCAACATTTCAACTCATAGAGCACAACAAAAATGAAATGACATGTAGGTTCCTGAAAACAAATCCATTTTACACAAAAATTTCAACAGCTATTTTAAGGTGTTTTACACATCTCTAGGTTTGCCACTTGCACCAGAGCAGGATCTAGCTTTGCCACTGAGTTACCTGGATAGACTGTCCATATTTATTAACTAGGTAATTTTTGCAGTGAATGTCAAGGATTGATGCCCAATATTTGGGAATAATTGTCTCCACAGAACAGGAGCTTGCAGTACCGTTGAGTTTTCCTTTCAAGGTTAGCAGGATGAGGTCATTAAGGGAAGTCTGTGTCCCGTTATGCATCACAGAGCACTCCCATCTGCTTCCTCTGTTTTTGCACAGTATTCCTGTTCTTACACAGGTAATACATACTCCAGGAGCCAACAGCCAAATATGCCTTGTGTGTTTACATCCCAAAAACTCTCCAATGTGAGTGCCTGCCATTAGACCAAGAAAATAATCCTTTCTGAACACCGACTAAAGTGCTGGGATCATCAGAGGTGCCAGCAAGCAGTCACAAGGGTACATCTTACACTTATCCTCGGGCTGTGAGACAAGCCCGTGCTGTCTTCTGACAGGGGCTAAGGCAATGCAGAAGCATTCACACAAAGGCCTGCAAAGGCAGAACTAACAGCAACCTCCAGGGCAATCAGGATGGCACTGCAAGAGACAGCAGGTGTTCAGCTCTTCCTCTCCTCCCCCACCACAAAAGCTCAGTTTCTGTCTTTATTAATTTTCCTCTGGGTTAGCTGTGCTTCATCTTGACGTTTTGTTTGTTTGTTTGTTTTGAGCAAGAACAAGGCAGCAACAGCCTCATCAAGTCTTCAAAACTGCCACTGTATGCCACAAGTGGGAAGGAACTGGTTAGTCAGTTGGAAAGAGAGGAGGGGAGGCAAGAGGGGCTGTGGACAGGATGGCAGAAGCAGGATGACTGCCACTGGGCCCCTTGAGACCATTCCATGAGCTGTTCTGCTCTCTCTAAGCACCATGACCTTCTCTGTGTATTAAATAGGGTTGTTTTGTTTTCTTCGAGCGAGATGATTCCTGCCACGTATTTGATATTAGGATCTCTCTCTAGTGGTTTGCAAATATTTGATCCCCTAGGGCTTGTGATGCTGGATCCACTAATGATTCACACAATGACATTAATGTCATTCATGGATTAAACCACATTTCCTTACCCTACAGGGTGAGAGCGAGATGGGAAGACTGTGGCTAACATTAGGAAGGGACTGGGTGGGAAACAAAAATTGAAGTATTCAGGTCAAAAGACAGTGGGTGGCTAAATAAAAATCCGTGATTTCTGATCATCTTGGAGGTGGGTGAACAATAGAGATTTCGCCCTCAAATGCCTGAGAACCCAGCACTAAAAAATATAGACAATAAATGACCCCCCAAGTGAGCAATTTAAAACCATTCTCTTTGAAAACAGTTCTTGAAAACAAGTTGGCAGAACAGTTAGATCTCCCCACAGCAATGCATCATGAGATCACGTACAAGGAAACAGCAGAAGTATCAAAGCATGCTTTTCTAGAGCATGCCCTTAGTTGCTCTGCTCTCTGAAGCTAAGCAGCCCAGACTAGTGCCTAACGGCAGAGGCTGTGTGGGGAGCTGAGTAGACATTGCCAGCTAAACAGTGGCTCAGTTCCTTCTTGCCTCTGAGTGGTAACTGGGACTTTTAATTTTTAATGGTTTAAAATAATAACAGCAGACTGAAAGTAGGAACCTACATTTAATTGCTAATGTGCATGTAGATTCTGAAGGAACATTTCACACACTCATTTCCAGGGAAGCTTCCCCAATGAATGGTATGAGGAAGGTGAGAAATAACACAGGAATGTTGGATGCAGCGACTTCCAAGAGGACAGAGGGACTGAGCCAGCCGATTTAGGCTGCCATGCAGGAGCACCTTTACCCAGAACAGAATAAAACAAAGCAAAAAAGGCTGAAACTAAAGCAAAAGGCAAAAAACAGAGGTCCCTGAAGCAGTGCTCGAGAATTATCTGCCTGTAGGGGGATGCCAGGAGCACCAGAGCAGTCAGCTCAGAACATGCCAGAGAAACTTCCAGCAGGAAGGTCTGTTCCAAGGCTGGGACAGACCTAAGTGACTCAGAGGGCCTCCCAAGCTCTGGGGTGGAAGAAATAGGACAGATTTCCAGTTTTCTGCAAGTAAAAGAACAACACTTGGATGACATACCAGCCTAATAATCAAGGTGCACTTCTTGTAATCTCAAAACGTCCATACTGAGAAAATACATGTTGCTCCCTCATTAACAAAACACGATAACTGGGGCTTGCATCTTGATTTGTGGATCTGGTTTATACACAGGAGAGACTCAGGTCCAGTTTCAGTTTTGTGGATGCCAATCCTACCATTTAAGGATTTGATCTCGGAGACAACAACTCCTCTGAGCCATGCCACTGACGTAATTTCCTGGTGCAGTCCCTTTACACCCACAAATCAGGTGCTGAAATCCCATCGTGGGATAGTAAAAATGCTGGCACAATTGGCTTCCAATGTAAAATTATTCCTGAAAATGATAGGGACAGGTCAAAGCCCCTTTAAAGAAAACAAGTCTTGGTGGCTATGCAGAAAAGGATTATGTTATGCTTAGCTAGTGTGTGGGTGTAGAGAACAAGGGACAGTCTTCCTCGGTTCACCCTCCCCACAGCCCCTTGTGAGGCAGAATATATAGGCAACTTTTCGACCTCAAATCCACAAACAGATTGGGATACTTTGGAAGAGAAAGAGATAGATTTCTTGGTTTTTAATAAAAGGTAGGATTAGGAAAGACGTAGGTGGGGAAGGTGTAAAACAAGCAGGCAGGCAGTCCTTGTTCAGCTTCCCTTCTGCATTCACTGCTCTGAAAAGTGGACAGGCCTTAGGAAGAAATAAGACACATGGCTGTGGGTAAAGGGGGGGGAGGAATTAGAAACTGTAATTCAATCTAATATTTGAGGCTTGGCAAATGCACCTATGGGATTTCATGAAAACCCCCGAATCTTTTTCATTTCGGAGCAATTAACCAGATCCCAGCATCGCTGGCTCCAGTGAGCCGCTTAGCTCTCTGTTTTATTACCCATTTCCTTTCCCCCTCGCCAGCACTAGCTCCCATCCTTGCACTTGGGAAAAAGGGGGGGGGGGGGAGAAAAAACCCCCACACTGTTACAATGCCACAAAGGGGCCACCACAAACAAGTGCCAGCCAGTGCATTTCAGAGCAAACACAGAACACACATAAATGAGGCTCACATTTGGATTAAAACGCTGTTGTGTTCAGGCATTTATGTGTGGCATAATTAAAAACATCCAGCCGTAATTTAATAGTTCCCACCAAGCACAGACATAAAGTCTAGCAATTTTTTTCCCCTCTGCATATTTAACCCTTAGAGACAGAAGGAAGAGGAGGCGGGGGGCAAGAGGAGGGAGCAGGAAGCTGGGGAGGGACAGAGGTCCTTTGAACACATTTTTTTCCCCCTTCCTTTGTGTTACTCCTGTTTGCTTTTTACCTTCTCTGATCTTTTGCTCCTGCAAAGAGAAAGCAAGTATCCTCTGTGGTTCCAACAGCAGTATGGCTTTGTACGGTATCCTCAATTTGCAGAGGATAACATCTGCAGTTGGATGCACTGATTCACAATTTGTGAAGATGCCAGATTTTTCAGGCTTAAAAATCAGCTACTAAAAAGACAGACTAATTTCACCACTATTACTCACCCTGAGTACAGTCTTTCTATTCAGAGCGGCCCTTCTAAATCAAAGGCAGCAGTGACAGGACTAAGTACAGTGTTAGGACAGGAAGGATAATCCAGCATTTGCAGCACTGGCTAAGCATCCAGGACACCAGGGTGGGTTCAAGTCCCTGCTCTGCCATGTCACTGGTTTTCAGAAAGACTTTCTCTAGGGGCATGTTTAAAAAATGCCTAGCTACTAGCTGTGACAGTGAGTCGCCTGAGTAAAGTCCCATCTGTACCACTGGAAACCTGAATGGCGTCAAGTTTTTCACCTCCCCCTATGTCAGTTCCCTATAGGCAGATTTGGGAAGATAACATTTTCCTTCATTCTAAACTATGTTATAAAGAAAAATGTATTAAAGACTGGGATGTGCTCAAATCCCACAGCAAGGAAGAAAGTTAATAAAGAGTAGAAAATCTGCTTGGCCCTTTATTTCTAAATGCTGCAGTCTTCATTCAGGCAACAGCCCATTACCTTGACTCAGCTGCATAGCAGGACTTTGCTTCAGCAAGGAACACAGAATCCCAGCCTTATTCTGGAAGAGTGAAAACTGAAGGAAAAGCTCTGCATAAGTTCCTAATCGTGGTCAACTGTGGCCCAATTTTCCATCAGCTGTGTACATAACAATTAGCCTAGGGCCTTAAATCTATTGGTCTCCAGAGACAGAAGACTACTTATGCATACAAAAAACATATAGTATTTCTATTGCTAGCTGTTTAGTTCTACCCTTTAAACATGCTCTGACCAACAGAAGATACGTGCAAAAATACAGACAGAAGAAAGGAAAAGGACTTCTTCAGTAGTAGTGAAAAACAAGAAACTGGAAAACGAGCTTCTTTTGTACGTATAGCTTTGAATTTTAAGATCACTCTGCCCTCTCTTCAGCCTTTCTTTGTGACATCCAGGCCCGTATCTACTGTCCCAAAAGCCTGCAAAAAGTATATGTCCATCTTGCTATCCTGAGGAAGAAGAGGAAGCATTCAACCTGTCCACTTGGGATTATGAAAGCTTGCAATGCTGTAAACCCGCTCCAGCCAGGTACCTAATTGTAAAGTAGTAGTCAAGAAGCCTGGTGATGCTCACAGAATGGTCCATAACCTGTATACAGAGAAAAGACCTGTGGAAGGGAGCTTTCTAAAATACCCAAAATAATGAATGTGAGAAAGGTATGACCAGTTTATATATATATATATATATATATATATATATTGCTTTATTATATGTCTCCCAATAAAAGATAATCCTGATCCATTTGTTCAGCTGTACCACCAGGAGAGAAACACCTCTGTCAGTGTCAGCTACTGTCCTACTGTTGAGACAGCCAACTAACCACAGGGAAGGATTGCCCTGTGGCTGCAGCAATGCTCCAGACTTGTGAAATGTAGTATCACAGGATCATACCTTCATCCAGATTGGAAGAGACCTCAAGAGGTACATTCAGTTCCTGTGAGGTAAGTCACTCAGGCACCCAAACCCTGGCAGCTCTGATCCCTCTGGGCACCAATTTTCTGCACTGCAGGACAGTGTGGTGCAGAGACATAAAGTACTCATTCAGATATGGTGGCAGAACCTTAGGCCCAGCACATCCCTGGCAAATACGTGTTTCTTCTTAGGAAGGTCAGTTAATCTGGTGTAATGTGGCACTGATGCAAATTTATTGCTCCCAGCTTCAAAGTCATTACTCCTATACCTGTATGCACATATACCCTTACCCCTCCACACTTCCCCTTCCCAACAATAAACCCTTCCAGGCTGCTGTGAGAAAGAACTAAATTTAAGGCTCTGACAGCCTGTAGTACTCCAAAGAGGAGACGCGTGGAGGTGCTTAAGACAGATAGCTGTGTGGGAGGGGGTTAGGTAAATAAGTTCCAAATGAAATCCCACAGACTGCAGCTCAGGACTACTGAAGCGTTGTTTTTGATTGCCACTTTATTACTGCCTTTATTGCCTCTCAAATAGATTGCAGAGAGCATGGCATGCCAAGAGAGAAGAATGAGACCCCCTGTCCTAGTAAAATCATGGGTTTCTTCCAACTAGAAATCCTAACCCTGATCTCTTTTTATATAAATAAAAGTCGGAGCAGGTCTTGCACTGTAGCAATTTCTTACAATGTCATTTTAAAAGTGCTCCGCTGCAAACCTCTCTGCAAATGAAAACAATCCATCTTCCCAAGGCATCCTGTGGAGCGTGTAACTTTTCAGGCAAGGCAGGAGTGGGTGATGTTGAAATGAAGATGGAACAGGGTGACACAGTACACCAGCACTTCAGGAGATCTGTTTTCTGCATACTGACTCTTACTAATGAGAAAAAAGCTCCACTGTGCCTTAAACATCATGAAATTGTAGACAAGAACAACTAGCTCATGATGTCCACCAACAATGCTTCTTTCTTTTCTCTGTCCTCCACACTAAGCAGTGAGTGCTGGGCTTCCACAAGTAACATGGTTTAATGACATGAAGGCACACAACTAGCCCAGCAGCAAATCTGCCAACCTGCTGCTTTTGGTGTTCCACTAGAATGATAAAGCCCCAAGCAGGCAGTGTTTTACATTGCAAGATACTACTGTCATAAGGTTTCCCAAGTAAAAAATGCTTGAAAGGCACCAAAAGTGAGGAAGGTTGCAAGATGAACCGTTCTTATGCTTGACTGAGTCAGAGCTGATGCTGATGTTGCAGCCAGTCCTAGCAAAAAAAAATCTTTTGTTTTAGTTTCAATAATCTGGCGGTGTTCAAGGCCGGGTTGGACATAGCCTTGGGTGGCATGGTTTAGTGGGAGGTGACCCTGCCCATGGCAGTGGGTTGGAACTAGATGATCTTAAGGTCCTTTCCAACCCTAACTATTCTATGATTCTATGATCCTAATATAGGCAAAGTGGAAAGCTGCCACCTTTCCCATATAGTTATTCTGCTTTACCTTCCACACACCTTCACCATCCTCCATCATTTTCTTGCAACAGACTGAACCTACATATAGTACTATAAAGGTGCCAGAAATGTTACAAATAAAAAGAAAAAGCAATCTTATCTGTCCTATATATCTTATGTCACCACAGCACCCAGACTTCACTGTGGTGAGAAGCACTTCTATCACACAAACTGAACCAGCAGGCCCAACTAACCTATAACCTCAGCAATGAGGCTTCACTATATAATTCACTTGCTGCTCCGGAGATCTGCATCACCATTAAAACTCAACCACCTCTGGACTGGAAGTCATCAAGTGACTCATGTCTTGCTGCACAACGGTTGCTGTGGAACATAATTATAGTCAAGAACTCTGCAACAAACCACTACTCTTAGGAAAAAGCATAGCGGTGTCTTTAATGTCCTCACAGAGCAGACAGGGACTGGGAGTCCGGCCCTGAGAGCTTCACTAAGCATATTGGTAAGGCTGTGAGCCACACCATGAAGCTTCCTGGCACAGTGAGGGCAGAAAGTATGACAGTGAGTTGTGAGGAGCTGAATTCACAGAGCATGGCCCGTTGGCACTGTGGGGCCATAGGTACAACTGTAATTCACATACACTTGGAAGGCCCTTTCCCTTTGCCAGACTGGTAACAACATAAACAGGACTCAGGATCCAGGGCTTGAAAGAATGAACCATTGTTTTTCTTAAGACCATGCTTAAAAAAAAAAAATAATAATAATCCCCCTATGTTTTTCTCCTGTGCTTTGCATGCTAGTCAGAATGCACTTTCCTGGGAAATGCATTACAATAACAGGCAATGTTTAGCATCACATTTGAAGTGAGCACATCCCAGTGATTAAAATCCAGGCAACAGAAATAAACACATCAGCAGGACATGCTGCACAGTACTGAACTGGGACTTCTTGGGTTTATGACTTTCTTGAACGTTAAATACTGTGTGAGAAAAACATTGCTCAAACTTAACCATCTGCATTTGGTTTCTTTTGAGTGCATTACAATCACCAGTAATCAATTTAAGCCTAAAATCAGAAAACCTGCTTGCACTTGTGGGAGACTAATTGCAGCAGTAAAAGGTAGCTTATGTAGCAATAGAATTGGTTTATTCATTTTTTTTAAGTGAACTTCTTAGAAACTTGTTTTTAAATGGGACTACTCCATGTTAAAGTGGCACAGTTCATTATGTTAAGCTAAAAGAAACAGTTTCCCTGTAAACAGTTTTCTAGATATCAGTATCGTTTTCCACACTTCAAAGTGGGAGGAAAGGTTTAAATTATTAACATTTTCAAAGCTAAAGACCTAGAGCAAAGAAAAAAAAAAAAGAAAAAAGGAAGTTGAGTTCAAGGCCAATGTTTGGCTTTGCAATTTCAAAACATATCTTTTCAATGCGACTTCTTAAATATGTTAAGTTTAATTTTCAAAACAAAAAGTAATTTTGAATGAGAAAGATATTCCAACAGTTCCAAAACTTGATTTCCATAATAGTTTTCAGCTCAAGATATTTGTGAATGCCAACCCTTTCCCACAAACAGTCTCAATTTCAGTGAATCAGCATGTTCTGTCTTTGAGCACTTTATTACCAGCCAGACACAAAGGGGACCACCTCACAGGACCTCTTCTCCAAGAGCCTGTTGCTCTTGCACTCTCCTGGGAGCTGCCACTGCAGCGAGAGTGCTGGGTTTGGCTTCTGCCCCTCACTGAGAGATGACATCCTGCTGCCAGCTGCAGTTCTCAGCAGAAGTCTTCTGTCTGTCTCCAGCCAAATGCCAGAAGAAAACAGAGGGGAAGAACACAGAGAGGTAACAGAAATGCTGCACCTGCAAGCATTACCTCGTAACTACATCCGGGGTAAAGCTTCAGATCCCTAGAAAGTTCACGTGGAGAAGATCAGCACGAAGAGGAAGAAGCTGGCCATGCCATTCACAGCTCCTTGATATCTCACAGCCCCCTGTATGGGAGTGCAGTAGTAGCCATCAGGACACCTGGTGGTGCCACAATTATATTTCAGTTGTCTACTCTGAAAAGCACTAAAATAGTCTCACCTCACCGATCAATTAACTTTGTCTTCCAGCCCATCCTCAGGCCATCTCTGGCCAAGTCCATAGTCACAGGGTGTCTGTTACCCCAGATATGTAACCTCATGGCTCCCCAGCCTTAGCCTCAGCACAGACCCCTCAGCAGTCCTGCTTACAGCATCCCAGGGATTCTCTCATTCTCCCAGTTCCTAATTCCCTATATCAGAGTTAACAGCTGCTGTATCGGTCTTGAGCTCTACTCATGGAAATCCCATCCCAATCACAGAGGCTGCAAAAAACTGCCTTAATCCAGGGTTAAACTTCCTGCTCCACACATTTGATCTACTAATGTATGGTGCTGATCAAGCGACTAGCTGGTTGGACATGCAAGTGTCATTCTGTATGCAGAATGACTGCCCACGCCATCCTTCTCTTCCTTTCTTTAGCACTGCCTCCATTATGGGTTTTCCATGTGCCTTGGGTGATGAAAGCCATCCAACCTTTGGCCTTATGCCTTAGAACTCCACCCAAGGCATGTTGTAATTCCCTAGAAATGCACTGTTTGTCCTGTTTTTATTGTTTAATTACTCTCTGGCTTTACTTTGATATGCGTCTGTTTCTTGGCTAGCTACATGTGAGTTTTTGTGCCTCTGAAGGAAAGACTGTCACACAGATGCCCTGCAACCACTGCTGTTACCAGAACTGCGGTGCTCAGCACTTGTCCTCTTCTGTTTGACAGCCTTGCTAAGGAGAAAGCTAAGGGCCTATCACTAAGGAGAAGCAAGTCCTTACCAATTTGCCAGAGCAGTCTACTTTGTTCATACCTCAGACTGGACAACATTAGCACATCGCATTAGCACATCACATTTTACAACCCCAGAGTCCCAAGTATGAGTTATCCTTTACAACACCTTGGTAATTGCTTAAATAAAAAGAAGTGAACAACGGAAGCAACTGAGCACTTCTTGGAAACGCTATCATTTTGATGCAATCAGGGAGTATTTTTTTTCATAGACATTTATTCTAAGAAGTAACATCAACAGACACCAAAATGAGTGAACACATCTAAGATGTTAATCAGAAAAAAAAAGAAGGGGAAAAAAAAGACAAAAAAAGACGAGTGATTTGGTCAGTCATTCTAGGTCTAGACCTCACTTGGAGTATTGTGTGCAGTTCTGATGTCCTCAACATAAAAAGGACATGGAACTGTTGGAACAAGTGCAGAGGAGGGCCATGAGGATGATCAGGGGACTGGAGCACCTCCCGTTTGAAGATAGGATGAGAGAGTTGGGGCTGTTCAGCCTCGAGAAAAGAAGGCTGTGCAGAGACCTCATAGCAGCCTTCCAGTATCTGAAGGGGGCCTATAGGGATTCTGGGGAGGGAATCTTCATTAGGGACTGTAGTGAGAGGACAAGGGGTAATGGGTTCAAACTTAAACAGAGGAAGTTTAGATTGGATATAAGGAAAAAGTTCTTTGCTGTAAGGGTGGTGAGGCACTGGAATGGGTTGCCCAAGGAAGCTGTGAATGTTCCATCCCTGGCAGTGTTCAAGGCCAGGCTGGACATAGCCTTGAGTGGCATGGTTTAGTGTGAGGTTTCCCTGCCCATGGGAGAGGGTTTGGAACTAGATGATCTTAAGATCTTTTCCAATCTTAACTATTCTATGATTATATGAAATTTGTGCTTTACAGTCTTCAGAACAGAGTAAAAGCAGAGCAGCCTCATTTCTCAAGGCTTAGCCTAGCTGAGCACATAAGAGAAATCTGTGGTGAGACCAGACAAGGCTGATAAGGTAGCATCCAGTAGGAGGATAATTATTTCCATATCAAGAATTCCAAGGTCATTATTCATATAAACTTCCATGCAAGTTAGTTGAGCAAAAGTTTGAAGAATTCCCCACAAAATATGAAAGTATCATAAGGGTATTTACAGTAAATTTCAAAATATAATCAAAGCTGTATGGTATGTTTGAGAATCACTTTCATTCTTACTAGCCATGCTGATCTAATTTTTCTCTCCTTTAGTTTGATCAGTTGAAAGAAATACAGTCTTACCTAGCTGAGAAATCATTTCAAATGGGAAACTGCACTTTCAGAAGTGCATAAGGAAGGAGGAATAACAGCAGGCCCTCTCTGCAGTCATCCCTTACCTCCTTCTATTTTGCCCTTTCAGAGAGGGAAATTTGCCGTTTGGAGCCAGCAAAGTCTTTTTGTTGCCTGATTCTGACTCCCAGTTGATCAGTATTTCCCAAAACACAGCCCTGCTGTTTGAGAGTTGCATGTTAGGCATCTAGACATTCAACAATAACAGAATTCTTTCTGTTTTGGCAGAGCTCAGTTTGGAAACTTTCATCCTGAGTTTGATGTCACTTACAGCAGTCAATATGCCCATCCAAAAAAAATAATGCTAAGTCAATGGAGTTACTTCAATTTCTGCTAAGGCAACAGACAAAACTTCTGGTAGTCCATAGGTAACAAGGAAATGATATAGATTTAATTATATCTATCTGCATATATAGATATAATATACATGCTTATTTAGTTTAACTGATGGCTTCTATTCAGGATTAAATTTGTGTAACAGTCAGATCTCAAGTACTGGGAAGGCCAATTGTCCTCATTTCTGCCAGAAGACTATAGAATCCCCACTGACATTAAGGAAATAATAATAATAACCTAGTCCTTTTGGCTAATAGAAATCCTTCTGAGTGTTAAATTGCCAAACATGAACCAGAATACTTTTGTGAGTGTCCAGAAAGAGAAGCTGAAACAATACCTGACAGGGTGTCTCTCCTATGTTGTTAACTCAAAGGACTGCCCTAGGACATTGAAAATGCCCATGCTGTTAACTGTTTATTGCACAGGAAGGAGGGGGAGACATGACCCTCCCTCTCCAGACCGCAGAAAGAAAGCTAAGGTAACTCTTAATAGAATTCTGGCTAATACACATGACATTTGCATGACTTTACTCCCCTCATAAGAAAAATTATCAGTTTTTCACTTTGCATCTTCTTTCTCTTTGATCTCTAATAAAAATTAACATTGAAATAGTCTGTCTTTAAGTAAAGAGTTGCACATAAAGTGTCACTACCTAGAAACTGATTTTTAGGGTTAGTCTGTAACCTCTAGTACAAAACATTATTAAAAATCACCCCATACCATTGCATGTCAAAAAACCTAAGGATGTTTGCCTATTCAATGATCACAACTTTACCTGCTAAGAGATATTGAAGTGGCTCCGTAAGTACTGCGAGCTGCTCACAAGGCTGTTTTCCTAACAGCCTGACATTTCTTAGAAGTTATGGAATGACACATCAATCATGACACTTTTAAGTATAGCCAGCTTACGGAATCTGTGAATCCCACAGCTGCAGGGGCTTGGAGAAGCAATTTGCAAAGTAATTTCAAAAAACTTGAGGGGCAAAGTTTCATTTAGATATTTTGATGTTTTTATCACCCTTTGAGCCTGCTTTTTTGAAATTGGATTAGCTTCCTATGAAATAAGTCAAAACTTAAGTAAATGATCATCTGTTTACTTACAAACGGTTATGAACAACAGGAAATCTATCCTGTATTTAAACAAAGTCAGGGGTAGTTTCTGTTTAGTTGTCTGTCACCTCCCTATTCATTCCTAAAATTTATTTATCTCTTTGACGAGTTGTGAGCCCAAGTTTGCATAGACCTGCCTGCAGTTATTTCAAGGTCTCTTCCCTCAGCAGTAACAGCTATTGAACAACATGCAGAGGCAGCTGGTTTTCCTCCCTAAATAGATTATTTTGGGTTTATTAACATAGAATTCCATCTGCCACTTCATCTTACAGTCATTAAGTGTTATGACCTTTTTCTACTGCCCTGCAAAGGACTTTCCTGCTTGAATAAGCCTACCTTGCCCTCCATCTTCTCATAAATACAGTGATCTAGGCCTGTGTACACAGACAAGCTTAGTAAGGCTTTAGTGGAAAGATCCTCTTATTCTGCAACCTTAACTCTTTACTTCTCATACCTTCTTAGAAGGAAACCTTCCCACTTACTGAACAATATCATAATTTTATAAGAGGAGTGGTGATGGCAGTGGGTCATGTGACTTGGAGAGACAGCACACAGTATCCAACCACCCTATGTTGACTTCAGAAAAATCAGTAGAATAGTGGAACAGGGCTACAAAACCACAGTGACAGTTTTTCATGATCCATATCCCTCTGCTTTCTCCCCTTATCTTCATTATTCAGCTTCTAACAGTCTGCTTGCCACAAAGTCAAAATCTAGGCTGGCAATACAACAACCACTTTGGTTAACAATTTGGCAATTTCGTATTTGTGTCATTTAAATTCATAGGTAAAGCAGCATCTGTCCTCAAAATTCCATAAAGATTGTATAATACTCAGCCTACAACTACTCTGCCTCAATTTTAATGTATTTCATTGCCCCACCTCCTGCAAAAAAAAAAAGTTGTAGTAGCTCTACGCTCCTCCATACTGAAGACCAGTATAATGCTATAACATTTCTTCCATATAACATTCCTTCCATCTTCTAATGTGCTTGAAATTGAAGAGGTAATTTATTTGCTTTTATGCCTTTTGCAGTTTTCTTCAAAATCTTTTTGGTGTACCTTACTATGGTTTGATGTGCATCTTGTAAAAATGTGTTCTCTTTTGTGTATTCCTTATTTGGAAGGACTACCACATACTAACTTGTATATTTTTATTTCTTTTATTCTCTCCTAGGCTGTTTAGAAATGAATCTTCAGAGAGAAAATGCACACTACTACCTATCAAAAACCCTAATATCACCCCTTACACTTCATGGCACTTTAAGAAATTCAGCATTTTGGTGGGTTTAATTTTCTTTAAAAGGGGATTCCTCAGTTTTATCAAAAAGCTGTATGGGTCTTTCACTCCCACCAGAATGTTGAGCTTCAGTGTATGGTGATTGCTAATGTAGAGTCTCTTTGATAGTTATTTTTCAGGCCATACCTGCTACGGCAACTTGGACCTAAATCACAAGATGTTGCTCCTCTTATTTGTTCTTTGGCAATGTACTCTAAAATTTCATTCATGGTGTCAAAAAAGAAAAAAGAAAAAAAATCCAAAACATACCCCACTACACTGTCCATATAGAAACAAAGTTTTTCATTATTATTGTGATTTTTCACTCTTAGCATATCACATTCATTGTTATTTGCCCAGCCACCAAGTGATCAATATTGTAATCACATTATAATATTCCTTTTAATTGGAACCCACAGGCATAGTGGGACACAATTTATTTAGCTTGTTTGAACCTGATTTTTAATGTATCATGCCACTTCTCAACCAGCAAAGCAATTCTGTTATTCCTGTATGTTTTCTAAACATTATATTATAGCAGTATGATAGCCACTTAAATTCCTTCTACCTATTGGCATACTCACATTTATATAATTTCTAAGCATGCCCAGAATGAACAGGATGCTTCCAGAGTGGTGAATAAATTTAGGGCACTTCTTCATGGCTGATGAGGGGTGCTGTGCCAGCTCTGCTGACATTCCATAAAAGTGGGAGAAGCCAGGTCTAGTTCTGCAGCCATCAGAACAGCACCAGCTAGGATGATGCCAGGTCCTTCCCACCTGGAAAGGAACACAATTTCACAAGCAAAATCCCATGCTATCATCAGTGATGTCATTAAGGAGATCCATTCTTGCTGCTTCCTGAACTGACAGTGTGAGAGGAGAATGAAGTCATTGGTTTTTTGCACAGCACTGTATGCCCCAAATCTGAGGTCAGGACCTGGACAGTTTAAAGAAAACAGAGAGCTTTCCTCTCCTACCCTACAACCTAAGCAAAACCTCTCAACAGTGTAAACCAGCTTATTTTAATTATTTTTAACATGGCTGTTTTTCCTGAAGAGAGCCTACCTTTTCTCTTAAGAGTGAAATATAGTAAAACTCCCATAGAATTTAACATTTATTATTCTTGTGAAGATACAACCCATTTTTAATAGGGCCTATTTGATATGAAAGCCAAGAGGCGTTGGTAACTTTAAAAGGAGAACAAGTCCCTTCTTCCTTCGTGTGTTTCTGCGATACAACCCAGAAATCCAACAGAAACCACCATCTCCATTTGGACCAGCCTCCTGATCGCACAGGCTATAACTTCTGGTTGATTTACTGTGCCTGTCTTTTAGAAAAATACCTGTATTTAAAGACTTCCTTATGGACAGTCCACTATTATACCTTAGCAATTTTCCAGTAATTACCCTGGCTTAACTTATTTTCCATTTGTTCCCAGGTTAAATTTGATTAGCTTTGAATGTCCCGTGTTTAGATTTTGTAAACCCTCTTTGCCAAAGAACCTTAAGTATCACCTGCTTCTGCTCCAATACATACTTTAAAAATTAAGATCAAAACACCGCTGTTGCAATGAGGAAAAGTGAGAACCTAGAAGAACCATAGCACAATCAAAGTGGGAATGAAGATGAACAGCGATGATGCCAGAGTTGATTTTCTCTTGCTTCCCTGAGGCAAGTACTGTCCCAGTGTCCCATGATGCTGTGAGACGTGGAACACAACCAAACCCTCCAGCCACTTCAGTAAGTCCTTCAGGTATTAAAGCTGAAAGAAACTCATGGGTGTGTCAACTTTATTAGCAGTGATTCAAACAATCACACAACAGAAATGTTTTGCACGCCTCAGCAAAAGATTATTCAAAGACTTAAATCCAAATCAAAGACATGGACGTCTGTTTTACTATTAACTGTTTGGCTATTAATAATTGCTTATATGATTCTACAAGTATATGAAGCACTAAAATAATAAATTGCAAAAAAAATTAAAATAAAATAAAATAAAATAGGGTAAGACCCTTTCTTTAAAAAGAAACATTATTTTAGCAAAACACCTGCAAAGCAGACATGTTTCTGCATTCAAGGAAAATAGTAAGGAACCAGGCAACTTCACAGAGCAGATTCTGGATATAAAAAAATCCCACAACATCTCATTTCCCTCAGTCCTATAGCATTTGCACAGGTGAACAGGACACCTCCGTTCCACAGTCCATCTTTTGAATAAAGAAGGCATCTTTCAGCTGCTGAAGCCACACGCAAGCCAAGTCAATAGTAGACTTTTTTGTACCTGACTGTCAAGACAATCAAAAATACAGTCCCATACCTTCTTCTTTGGGCTTCGAAAGGAGAGTAGTGACTTTGCAGTCTCCCTTTGCTGCTCTGATCATCGTACAAATAGTTTGATGAGACTTCAGTAATAAAGCAAATTCAAAAGCATATCTGGAAGGCCTGACTGGTGATTTTGGCTTACAATTTCAGATTGTAACTGGACGAACAAGCACAGTGATTTCACCTGCATTTCTCTAACAGACATCATACATTCAATAGGGCATAATCAGATTCCAAGAGACCATCTGCTGATGTCACTAGGACTTTTCTCAGAAGTAAGGACTAAATAGGAACACAAGACTGACTCAAGGAGCAAAAGCTGCAGATGAATTTAAACTAAATAGGAATTGATGACTATAAAATAGGTAGACTTGGAGACAGAAAAAAGAAAAGGAAAAAAGAAGATGGTAGAATATGTTTGGAAGCACTAGCCAAATGACAGTAATATATCACAATAAATGAAAGAAGCTTAAGCCTGTTCCCAGTAGCAAAATATCAGTCATGCTACAACAACCAATAAATCAAAGAAGATAAAATGTCATGTAAGATCTGCACCAATTTATTTCTTTGATTTGTTATATTTTAGAAAATAGCCATCCACAAATACACCCAAATCAAGTATTTTATTGCTCTTCATCAGCAGGAGGGCGGAATGTAAGATTGGGAGTTTTTCAGATGGTATTTCCCTGCAATGCTGGTGGTCTTAGGTTCCTGCCCTTTTTAAACTCTTTGTGCAAGCCAGACCAGCATAACAGAGACTGGGAAGAATTAACACCATTACAATAGTAAGAGTCCAGAGCATTATTGGCTACACCTAAAGAAATGGATCATATTTCCAAGTTACATTGAATAACAAGAATATTTCATGGCAATATGTAGAATCAGTTTAAACAAAAACCACCAGTCATCGTAAAGTTGTCTTCAAAAAGTACGGACTGGATGAAAATGTAGCACATAAGAACATGAAATTTACCTAAGCAAAAAAGCATAACCAGGGCTTTTGAAAACCCTCTTTAAGACCACCATTTAATTTACAGACCACAGAGATACTGCATTTATCTGTTAATTATTTGCTTATGAAAGCCTGATTCTGCTTGACTTCAGCTTGTGCAATTTCCACCACCAACAATGCAGAGCTGTGAGCATACACTGAAAGAACAGGCAGTATTGTAAATAAAATATCGATAGAAATGTTCAGCTCTCTAATAATTTTCCGCCTCAATATACTAAGTTTTATGAAATTGTTTAATTGCCTATATTAATTCTTGGGTATAAGGCAGTTTTTAAGGACTGTAAAAGTATAAAACTAAGGAAATTGAACTCTTGAGCATAAACCGTGTGTGCCAAGGTTATAAGAATGATATGAAAGATAACCACTGTGTACCAGTGCCTTACAGTATCACCATAACTTCGGGGCTGTCGTTTGCTTTCTAAGTGTGTACTTCTTTCTAACAGCACATGCAAGTTATACTGAAGCAGCACTGCTAGTTATGTGCACTGTGTGACTCCAAAATTGTCATTTTATCCTGATTAAAACACAACATCAGAAAAATTTGTTTTCACACTCAGCATTCCTAGACCTAAAATGATGTGCACTGAAATAGAGACATGCCTTATTACTGCTGCATGCACTGATGTCTTGGAACAAAGATGAAAGAATATTGAAATTATGTTTCAAATTCCTGGTATCCTAAAATGTAACTTCCTTCTCCACATTGTACAGGTTTATGTTTTAAGCACATGGGATTCTGGCTTTTCTATTCCAATTCATGCAAACTGCATATTTTCGCAAGATTTATCTTAAGGTATTTGACAAGATTTGATAAAACATCAGTAATTTCATATTATTAATTATTCACAAGTATTTTAATGACATTTCATTTAAGTGATTACTGATAGAAACTTATAACCTGACACTTCATTTTAGCAGCAGTACAAAATTAAGCACCAAATCATTAATAATAATTAATTAATAAAACTTACATCATGCTTATATTTTCAAAGGCTATTTAGAGGACATTCATATGGCCCCAACAGATATGTTTGGTCTACTCACTTTGTTCAGAGGGCATCAGTGACTGACCCAGTTTTGGGGTTAGGCCACTCAGAAATATACTGGCAAGCCTTCTCGGAATTTTTCTTCTATCCTTATCTTACACAAACATCCTAATCATGTTATATCACCACTAAAAGCTAGACTATACTGAATTATTTTCTGCCCAACAAGCAAAAATAGGTGACAAACTACTTGTCAGGACATTCTTAAATCCTCTCTAAATGTATGCCTGTTCTAAACAGATTGCCATAAGTCAAACTGCTGATCATTTTTTATGCCTGTGGAAAGCTTCTGTCAATCCAGTGTATGGAGAGTCCAAGCAACCAACAGAAAACAGAAAACAGTGAACACCACTGCAGAAGCTGGGAGAATAAAAATTGCATAAACCTGTATCGAATTGCTATCAGCCTAAAAAAAATGCCAAATCTAGACTTGCATGCTACTTGCTCCAAATAAGGTAGTTGCTTCAAAAGGAAGGTTAAGGAGCAAATGCAGAAAGTTGTCACAGGAATCCTCTGGTCTTACCACTACATCATCAGTGCCAGGGAAATGGTTTCACAAGTGTCATGTCAGGAATATGAATGAACAGTATCTGTGCAGTCAGTAGAAGTGAGACAAACCACAAAAGTGCTACATAAGAAGACAGATGCAGTGGAAACCTTTATTTTCATCATTTTCACCAAAATATTTGGGCTCTTTGGAAGTTTCTTGGGTTTTGTTTCTTTTAAACACATAAAAAAATGTGCATCTCTTAGAACTGCCTCTTCCTCTGATAATAAGAAACCTCAGACAACTTCAAGTACACTATTCTAGTGATCATCTGCACCTAAGCAGGTATTACACCCTACTAATTAAATATATATATGTATATATATACATATGCATATACATAATGTAATTCTTACCATGTCCTCCCATCACCTTGTCTTCCCCACTGCCTGGTCTAATCATTTCTTGGTTAGATGACTAACGCTAGACTCCAGTCCCACAGGGAATGGGACCACCTTTGAGCTTTTCATTCTGCCAGTGTTTACAGCACAGCAAATGCACTAGAAATAATAGTAACATTTCATTAAAATCATCTTCTCTACTCCTAGACCACCCCAAGGGGAAAAATACTACAAATATTGAAATTTAGCATCAGACAAATGACATGCTTGCTTGCTCACATGCAAAGGTTCACAGGCTCTCTAAAGAAAATGCATCTGATAGAGGTCCTAAGCATCAGCAGAATCACCACAAACATACGCTTGCCAAAGTCCTCATAGAAAACAGGGAAGTGAAGAGCTCCCTGTTCTGCTCTCTTAGTCTTTGTCCTCCCTACTCTTCTTGACACCTTGACACTTGAGGCTTGTTTTTTTCTGGATTAGACTTGGTGAGGCACAGCAGATCTTGCTGAGCTGCCCTGCTCATTGCAGCCTCATGATTCCTTGGTGGGCTCTTAAGAGATCTCACCCTGGGCTTGAGGTCCCCTGGGCAACTCACTCCTGCCAGTTCTCCAGACAGGCTGCTAGGGCCAGGAGGGCAGACCACACAGGCTGCTGTGAGCACTGCCACAAAATGTCTCCACTCTTGCAGCACACTGGATTCCCATGCCTGGGGAGTTGCTGGTTGCTTTTCATCTTTAGACCCCACCTCTGCAAAACATTTGGACATAAAGCGCATGCTTAACACACACTGCTATGCTATAAAACAACATGATAAAGACTTTTTCAGTCAGAGACTTACTTGGAAGCAGGTTAAAGTTTCAAGCTCTTAATTTTATTTTTTTTTTTTTGTGGAAAGTTTAAAACTCAAAACAGAGAAAACACCACAAGGAGAAAAAAAATCCACAAAAATACACACAAAGACCCTTTTCATCCAACCAGAGTATTGCAGTAATTATTTCAATACTGATTTAAATACTTCACTGGACATTGGGAACTGGTATGAGTAGGCAGTTGGTTCAGTAAGCTTGTCCACTTAAAATAAGCTTTAATTTGGGAAAAATTTGGCCATTTGGATACATACCCTAAAAAGCCCTGGTTACACTGCAGGCTCAAAATAAATTAGCTCTTCATCTGTCCCAAGTACTCCTTGAACACCTTGGGTAAGCTGAAGGCAAGACTCTTTATTTGGTTTTTACTCCTGGCATTTATAAGAGGAGACAAAAATCAAAATACTGATGTTACTTAACAATTTACGATTTTACTTATCAAAGACTTAAAAGTATCTTATATTTGCTATATGAGGCATCTCATTCTTATATATTTCTCTTATCATGCACCACACACCATTTCACAGCTACAACAGCACATGGAATCCACAAATATCATAAAACATTGCTCTTTGTCTGCAAACTGATGTGTGCCAACTACAGCATATAAGATAATGAAACACTTCACATATTGGCAAAGAATATGAGCTGTTAAGTATGGGACCTCACAGTCTTACAGCCAAACACCTGGCAAAGTTCAAATGAATTCCACAGGTTTGGTAAAAGCTAGTTTTTCGGCACTGATTGCGTGTCTACTCAGAGACATTTTGGTTGTATAAAAGTAAAATATTTATAGCTCAGTGCCTGGGGAGGAGCATCCTTCTCATCAGCATCTTTCTCATCTTTCTCCCAGTTGAAAAGCAACCCGAAAAGCAATGTGTAACATTCCGCCAAAATAAGCCTTCCTTGGACTCCGGAAAGACTTGGCAAGAACAGCATTCCACCACCAGCATTTTCTCTCCTGTTTTTGCACACTCATTGAACCTAACCTGGATCAGCAGAACATCATTAAAAAGGTCTTTCTAAACAGTTTCTGTTCAAAGCAAAACAGGAAGCTCTAAGCGAACCTACTCATCTCTTCTCCTCTTTAGCCTGAGGAGTTCAGGAGACAGCTTGGATGGGCCTCAGAGAACTTAAAGATGATTTCTGGAATATTCAGCCAAACAAATCCCAGACTTCAAAAGTGTTGAAACCTAAGCACCTGTATGAGCATTACTTCAATGAAGCTTTTCCTCTAACTTCAGAATGAATGTTACAAAGCTCTTTCATATTTATGGACAGCCTGCAATATGGACAGCCCACTTTGCAGGAACAAGTGCTTTGAAATATCGATTTGACTTCAGAAAGTCTAGTGAGTGATCAACAGAGGTTTTGTTTGCCAAATGCATACTAACCTACGTGAAAAGCATTCATTTTCCAAACCAAACATTTCCAAGTCCATGGTATATTTTGCTGCACAGGTATGCTCACTCATAGCCTTGAAAGCAGCATGCAAACCCATGCTGACAGGAAAAAATTCTGAGAGATCTCAGCTCATCTGCCATTACAGTAGCTTGTAATGCTGTCCTGGGAATCCACTTTTCATAGTTTTATGATTTTAAGACATAACCTTGTACAGCATAATGCACCCTGTCAATGCTAATATCACAAAGTCTTGTAGAGATGGGGCACTAATGGACAGGAGATGCATAGAAGAACTGAATGGATCCATAGCGATCCAATGAACTCAATGCTCCTGTCTAATTTACTTGAGCTCTGTAGGAGGATAATATCCAGCACACTCCTGAGAGTTATTTAAAAGCCTACTGAGAGACTGAAAACATATAGCTGAGAAGCATCCAGTCCAAAACCAGGGAAGTCAAGCAAGAGTAAAAGCATCCAGAACTTCCTGCATCTAGGACATTGGAAAAGACATGCAATAACCAACGTTATTGCCATCTGACAGCTATTCAGTAGCCTATACAAAATGAAACTGTGGTTTCAGTGCGGTTGGTAGACAGATGTTTACATTACAGATGGAACTACATGGCAAGCTCAGCAGAGAAGCCAAGCAGTTTTGCTAGGCTAACACACAAGTGACAATGGAAGACAGCATCCGAAACTGCTCACCCCCACTTGCTGTTCATGGGGTCAGTCCAGGTCACAGCCAAGAAGCTGCGCAGGAAGTGCTTACACTTCTGCTATCTGCTCTGTTGGCAAATACAGCAGTCCAGACAACACAGTATTTCACAGACACTAAATTAGCAATTGTAAGCAATTTTTAAGTAATACAACCCTCTTTTTAAAAAAAGAAAAAAAAGATCAAACCAAGAAAACAGCTACACATGACAACTGCTTTAGCCCCCCAACAATTCTATATTGCAGTCTGGCTTTGAAACATGAACAATCCCAAAATCTCAGTGGCCTTGGCCTCCTTAAGAGCCAGTCTTCAAGTGTGGACTAACTGTTCCTGACTTCTCCATGGATGAATGCACACAGACAGCTGGCTGCTACAGCATGGGACAGTGTTCTTCAGATGACTTTTTTCCCAAAACCCATGCATGCATCCAATGCCTCTGTTCTTTTAAGAAAATAGCCTATGAGGGAAAATTGAAACACAGAAGGTTCAAAAGGGCAACACAGTCAACAACTGCTACTGAAATTCAACATCCAAACTACTTGGCCTAATCCATTTGAGGGCCGCTTGCTGTCTGTCGATTTGTCTTAAAGAAGGATCATTCCAGACCCCTCCAAGGAACAGAGCACTTGGTACTAGTCACCAACACCTACCTCTCCATCATCATGAGGTGACCCTAGTGCTGGTAGCTCCTCAGTACCTGAGGAACCTGGTTGAGGCCTAGCCAGCGCCCGGTCCCCAGGGCCTTGAATTCAGCGGCCTTGACCAGCCTCACCAGGGTACACTGCCAACCCTACCCATGACCTTGTAGCCTCATGTCATCACAGCTGGAGACCCTCAGTATCTTCCACAGCCTCCAGCTCCACCAACCCGTGAGGCTGGTGGCCCAGACTCGCCCTCCTGGAGCTGTGCCTGACCCTGGTCCCCACCCCGGGCCCACTCCAGAGTAATGAAACGTGGCTACCTGCCCACCACGGAGAGCAACCCGAGGCCGTTCCCGGGGTGCAGAAAGGCAGCAAGTCGGAAGCCAGCACCGGCACAAGGGCCGGGGAAGACTCCAGCACTAGCGCTGAGCCGGCAGCCACGGCTCCGCTGAGCGGCCGCCGCCAAGGCGTTGGGCAGGGCGGCATCTAGCGGCCTCTGCCGGCGCCGCCGCTCCCGCAGGCAGGAGGGG
>JASSUY010027358.1:0-22281 GCA_032466535.1 Forpus xanthops | reverse complement strand
GCTGAAAATCCAAAACACAGTGCTACACCAGCTACTGCTTAAAGAAAAATGACTGCTGCTGCTGAACCCATGACATTGCCAAACTGAACCAGGATAATGTCTGGCTGGCAGCAAGAAGAGAGTAAGATTAAAGAAGGTTAGAAAGAGCTTAAATCACATCTGATGTAATGGGGCAGCTGTCACTGAGACTGTGCCCAGAGGAACGCTGAGCCGGGCCCAATGTATGTAAGGAATATGGGCCAGATGACACCTTTTATTACACAGGTGAGCAGAGTAGGAGGCAGATAGTCTGTTAGGCACAGTATACGTTGTGGAACCCCAGATGTGATACAGCAGTGAATGCAACTCTCCTAACTTGATGTAGTAACACACTTACAATATTTGAAAGAAATAATTTAGCATGTTTCAAGTATGCATTAAGCAGTATTATCAAGTGAGGTAGTCATTCAGCTCATTGACAAGTTTTGGACTGAAGTCAGGAGCCACTGATGAGAAAATGCAAACTCTGTAAAATTTGCCAGTGTGGTGAAAAACTGTCCCAAAACATTACATTTCTCCTCTCTGCTTCCCAGTTTCTGTTGTCATACCAATTTCTCATTAACTTGATTCTTTTTTGTGGCACTCATGCTGCCTTTTTTACCTTATCTGTATAACCTTCATCTTCCTTGGATCTCTGTTTCTTTTCATTTTCTTTCTGTCTAACCTCCCCTTTATCTTTAATGCCTCTTGAGTTTAGTCCACCATCTGTGTCTTTCCATAAAAAGCATTTGTATGTCTGGCTTTATGGCTCATAATGTGTATATGTACAAATGGATTTTCAGCTGTCTTTTAGCTGCATCATTTATGCATTCAGACTCACCTCATCAAGTTCACCTAGAAAGCTCTGTAAAATTGACTGGATTTTTTACTGTTGTGTCACGTCAGAGAGATTCAAACTGATAGAGATAAGAAAGATTAATTAGTGTTTCACTTCAAAATATTCACAAGAACAAGTAATTTCTCGTTACTTCCTGAAGAGAAGGATTGTGTGATGTGGAATTTCTCATTTTCAACACAGACAAGATTTTTAATCTTCTATATTTTGTCCTTGGTAACACAGTATTTTGTCATTATTTCACAGGGTTTTCAAGGAAAAACTGGTCCTCCTGGTCCTGGTGGTGTTGTTGGCCCTCAGGTACATCATTCAATTTCATAGTAACTTCATTAGTCCAGTGTTTCATTATTTCATATTATGGCTAAGGCAGTTGATACTGGTGTATTAAAAGAACTATATTGATGGTTATATTAACTTTTGTAACAAACGCTGCATAACAATTTTAGAAAGGTGCAAATAATAATCATCAGTGATTCCATGAAATACACAGTTGCTGGGGTTACCTTTCCACCTCCATTTTGTGGTTTTTCTTCATGAGAACTCAAGAAGGCAGAGTTGTATACCATGACATAGTTTAGGAAGAACAAAATAACATTCACATAGTGTAAGCAGCAGGTCAAAGGACGTGATCCTGCCCCTTTATTCTGCTCTTGTGAGACTCCACTTGCAGCACTGTGTGCAGTTCTGGTGTCCTCAATATAAGAAGGACAAGGAGCTGCTGGAGCAAGTCCAGAGGAGGCCACGAGGATGAGCAGGGCTGCAGCACCTCCCATATGAAGACAGGCTGAGAACATTGGGGCTGTTCAGCCTGGAGAACAGGAGCTGCATGGAGACCTCAGGGCAGCTTCCAGTGTCTGAAGGGGGCTACAGGGATGCTGGAGAGGGACTCTTCATCAGGGACTGTAGCGACAGGACAAGGGCATGGGTTCAAACTGAAACAGGGCAAGTTCAGGCTAGATATAAGGAAAAAGTTCTTCAGTGTGAGGGTGGTGAGGCACTAGAACAGATTGCCCAAAGAAGTGGTAAATGCTCCATCCCTGGCATTGTTCAAGGCCAGGTTGGACAGAGCCCTGGGCAACATCAGCCGGTTGTGAGGTGTCCCTGCCCATGGCAGGGCATTGGACCTAAATGATCTTAACATGTTTTACAACCCAAACCAGTCTATGATTTTGTGATTCTCTGTGACTTTCTTGTCAGAAACCAAACTTCAGTCACTTTTAGATTGTCTACAGATTCACTGTCAAAACTGCATTATTTGCAGCAAGATCAAGCATCTGTATTGCATGAGGGTTTTTAGGTAATTCCCTCAGTGCAAATTTTCAGTTAGTGAATCTGAAGAGATACCTTTCAACATTTCCACCTTCCAGTTCATACTATTCAGAAAAACAGCAGTACAGATAGTGTTTCACGACAAGCATAGAGCATTTCCTTCCTGTGTCCTTTTTGTAACCTCCTCCTATACATGGATGCACACTTTTAAGGCTTCACTGCTTAAGGAGCAAGGACAACATTCTTTGGAAGCTGTACAGATGTTTCTGCAGGCAGAATGCAGCGGGAGATTTATTTTATAGCACAAAGATAATTTGTAAGTCAGCTTTGCCTGGAGGGAAGCATGAGGAATGTATGCTAGCCAATGGTAATACTGTTTTGTAACAGGTACTAATAACAGCTGAATGTTAAGAATCTGCTCCTCCCCAACTTCCACCCCCAAAACATTCATTACCTTGAGGTGACTGACTTTTTACTTTTGTGCTTAGGGTCCTACTGGTGAGACTGGCCCAATTGGTGAAAGAGGTCATCCAGGTCCTCCTGGTCCACCAGGTGAACAAGGCCTCCCAGGTGCTGCAGGAAAAGAAGGTGCTAAGGTATGATGTGGCTTTGGGAAACAAATTGGAAGGGACAGGTAAGTTGCTGTCAGTCTCATATTTTTGAATCATCCTGCAGAACATGCAGAATAAAATCAGAACATACAGTATATCACAGTTGGCACATTTCACCCAGGAAGATTTTTAAGTCTGGAAGATTCCAATTTTGGAGCTGTGTCTGCTTGAACTGAAATAATGAGAATTCCCTTGAGCCAGTAATATGTATTTTTGTCATAAAAAGACAGTTTACATATATGTAATGGTTTAATTCCAGTGGGCAACTTAAGCCCGTCATACATGGACGAGGAAGACAATCAGAAGAGTAAAAGTGTGAAAACTCACGGGTTGAGGTAAAGACAGTTTAATAAGTAAAGCAAAAGCCATGCACACAAGCAAAGCAAAACAAGGAATTAATTCACTTCTTCATAATGACAGGCAGGTGTTCAGCCATCCCCAGGAAACCAGGGCTCCATCATGCATAACTTGAGAAGGAAAATGCCATAACATGCCACATCCCCTTCTTCCTTCTTCCCCCAGCTTAATATGCTGAGCATGATGCCATATGGTATGGAATATCCCTTGCGTCAGCTGGGATCAGCTGTGTCACCTCCCAACTCCTTGTGCATCCATCAGCCTGCTTGCTGGTGGCACGGTGTGAGAAGCAGAGAAGTCTTTGGCTCTGTCTAAGCACTGCTCAGCAGTAACTGAAACACCCCTGTTTTTGTGACACTGTTTTCAGCACAAATCCAAACCACAACCCCATACTAGCTACCATGAAAAAAAACCCAACAGGAATCCATCCAAAACCAGCACACTATACATTGTAGTGTAGTAGAAATACATAGTAATGACATGTTCATACTAAGGTATTATTATGGACATTGTCATTTAAAGTATGAGGTTTAGTACTGACTGAAAGGCAAATTTAACCCCTTACTGTTTGGCCATGACTGTGGCACAAGACAAATACTGCTTATCTTGGTTGTTATATAGTTATTTTTAATCTTCTATTTTTAATGAGCATTGTAAATTTTTAATGAATGTATCTTTAAACATTTTTATGGCTTGCTGTGATTATCACTGTTTACATTCCATAACTAATACTGTTTTTTTAATTAAACCATAGTGACAGACTATTGTATTGGGTGAATTGGTGGGGGCATAATCTTTTTTGTCATTACTATAACTAGGATCTGATATTTCATTTTCATCATTCATTTAATGACTAATATAAGCATTTTAATCATTCTTTTAATCAAAACGTAATATGTTTCCAAGGGTGACCCAGGCCCTCAAGGCATTCCTGGGAAAGATGGACCAGCAGGTCTTCGTGGTTTCCCTGGAGAGAGAGGCCTTCCAGGTGCTCAGGTATGCACTAGAACAATTGACATGATGTTCCTAAATACAGGAAAACGGTGGATTAACTCTTTGTTTTCATGGAATCTTCTCCTCTGCTGAAAGATGAATGCAATAGGAGAACAAGTATCAAGCATTCAACATTGCTAAATATCATTGGCTATATAAGTAAAACCAAATTTATTCAGTTTCTTGTCTTTGGATTTCTACATTCTTGTATTAATGTATTGCAAAAATAACCCTTGAACTTTCCAGTGTAAGAGAAAAGCCTTTTTTCCCTCTTTTTTCATTTTTTTAGGGTCCAGCTGGTTTGAAAGGAGGGGAAGGCCCACAAGGCCCACCTGGCCCACTTGTAAGTAAACATAATAACTTTATGGAAATAGAAACAGTATAATAAAGTAACATTTTTTCTTCTTTACATGCTGTGATGATTTCATCAACACAGTCTGTAAACCAGCAGATAGATGTAATTTGGAATGATCAATAATTACTTTCTACTAATTACACACTAACGAACATTCAAGGAGTGTGAAGGTTATGAACACCTGAAGCCTCCTGCTAGCAGTAGGCACAGGATTTATTTGTTGTTCAATACTTGGCAGTTACCTCCTTATTGAGATGAAATAGGTCTTTCATAGTGGAATATCTATGGATACTCAGTAGTGGATTCATGCTGTTGTGGTGGGTTTAATTGGCTGCACACCAGGTGTCCACCAAGCCGCTCTATCAGTTCCCCTTCTTACCTGGATGAGAAGAGAAAGAATACAACAGAAGGCTCACGAGTTAAGGTACAGAGAGGGAGATCACTCAGCAATTACCCTTACAGGCAAAACAGACTCAACTTGGGGAAATGAATTTAATGTATGTCCAAAGGGATTACTGTGACAGCATACAGTCCTCTTGGTTCTCCTGACAGACCATGGGCTAAACCAGATGACCCTTCTCTTCTGGATGACCCTAAGATTAAAGAAAAATGACTGCTGCTGCTGAACCCATGACATTATATTACTGATCAAGTCAGAGGAGGAGAATGAGAAATAAAAACGTCTTAAAAACACCATTCCCCACCCCTCCCTTCTTCCTGGGCTGAACTTTGTTCCCAAATTCTCCATTTCTTCTGCTATGTAAAATCATGTCATTCAGTAATAATCCCTCAACATTTTAAGCTCAACATAGGCATAAAAATGAATTTGCCGACTTTTTGTACTTACGGTTTTATCTTCCTGATTATGATAAAAAAGCACTGCCAGTCCTCAAAACAGTAAATTGCTCTCCATTGAGCAGTGTGAGTAGACTTTTCCTAGATGGTCATGTGCTCAAGAGTTTTTTACATTTAGGTTCTCGTTTCATGTTTGGACTTCTATTTATACCTCTGCTGCCTTTTTCACTTCAGTTTCAGGTAGTCATCTGCTGAAAGTATTTGAAGTACTGTATGCTTAAGTTGCCTGTTCTGTCTTGGCATTTTTTTTATGCAAGTTCTACAGGGATGCACTGGTATTCAAAGCGTGGTGCAGTTATTCCCAAATGCCAATTGTGTACATTAGGACAGTCATCTTCTCAACTTAGTTCTTTCATTCAGCGCAATTGTAGTAAAAAAACCCCGTCAGCACAGCTGTTCCTGCTAGACAAAAAACTCATGCAATTCTGTGTATTTCAACAATAAAGCTCTCTTCTGTCCTTGCAAATCCTATTGAGATAGGAATGCATGAAACAAGGAGGAAAAACCCAAGCCGTAGTATAAGGTTCTTGGGTTTGGATTTTTTTCTGCACTATTAGAAAAGATCTGCTGTAGCATACTTTTAAGCTTTACTTCTTGATTTCTTAATACTTGATAGTCTTAAAATTAATTACTGAATTCATAAGGCCTTTAAGCTGTTATTCTTTAAATCAAGAACTTGCATTTTTGCTTTACAATTCTCCTTAACACCATGCAGTATTTATATATTCCCGAAAGGCACTAAAATAAGGTAGCTGGGGATGGAATGGGATGGGATGGAATGGAATGGAATGGAAGCTAGCAGGGAGACCATGCCACCCCATCTGTTAGAAGAAAAGATGAATCAAAATCAAGAAAGCATAGGTCAGAACAGTTTCTTCAATGTAAAGGTCATGTCTTGATTTTTTGAAGGAGGCCTTAAGGCTGTACTGATCTCTCAAGCAGATAGTTCAGGTGCAGTGAACCAGAACTCTTCTGAGCATGCACAAACCAGACAGCACAAGTGTACTTGACATCAAGTGTACTTGACATTTAATACACCCCACTTTTCCAGACAAGATGCCCCCACAGTAATTGTATCACTACTATCACAGTTTGTCATTAATATGCATCACGTAAGTTTGTGAGGTGCTTCTGAATTTAAATTCAGATGATCCATGTTTTTCAAATTCTGTAATGGGGTGTGCATAGTTTGGTGTTTTAGTTCAAAATATGAGAGCCTTTTTGAGGTGAGTGTCTCAATCATCCCCATTTACCATCTTTTGGTTCAGAACATGGAGCTCTCTTGGAGCTCATGCTCAGTATTCCATTCATGAGAAACTAAAATGGAAGAGAAATTCCAGGAGCTCTTCTAATACCCACTAGATAATGGGAGTTTGCCAGACGAATTACTTGCAGTATAGTCTAGAAATACAGAGTATGGATGTCAGGAGCACAGTACCAACAGCTTCTTCACTTTATAAGGCCATTGCTGTTGGGGACACACTTCCTGCTAAGGTAAATGTAGTCATAAAAAGATTCATTTAGGAAGCTCAGGATTTTTTTGCATACTGTTTTCCTGGTCTTTGAGAAATAGATGTAGTGATAGCAGGAATTGTAAGCAGAGTGGAAAGAGAGTTTGAAGGGTAAACAATTCATTGTTTTTGAAGTATACCTTGAGCTCACTATAGCATAAGCAGTGCCACTTGAGGCACAAAGAGCACCAAGCTGCCCTGTGAGTATTCCAGAAGTCCTCAGTGGGATTTGTTTCCTATTTCATTTTTAATTACTGACTTGTTATGTTGAAATTGTTTTTCAGATCAAAAAAGATGCAGAGGTGCCCTTCATACTGGGTTTCCTTGCATCTGTGAGGACAATTACACCACAATAGCCTGGGGCTCTTTCATGGTATCTCAAAGCAGACCTGAGTATCAAATAGTCCTAAAATATTTTCCCATCTATTTTTAGCCAACAGAGGATAGACACAGGAGTGTCATTATAATGGAGTCTTCATTTGCTATTTATAATAAGAAAAGAACTCATGCCACTGGATGATTTTCCTCCAATTCCCTGTCAATACCAATTGCTTCTAACTAGCATATATAGTCAATTACAAGTTTTTTTTGGCTAGTGCATACATCAGCAAGCATACCAAACAAATGACTGCTCCAAATACTGTGCATGCCAATTACTGTGCTTAGAGGGATTTGGACAAAAGAAAGAGATGCATGAGTGTACTACAAAGCAATGTTTTTTTTTATGTGGGTTTTTTTCTGTTTCATTTTGGTTGTGGGTTTTTTATGTGTGTGTTGGTTGGGTTGGGTTGGGTTTTTTGGGGTTTGTTTGGGTTTTTTTAAACAGTTCTCTTTTATGTGCTATTTTTGTCTTCTGTTTGTTTTCTCCGCTTCTCATACTACTGTGTGGAATGCTGAATGCTAATGAGAGAAAACTCTTTGGAATGTCAAGCAGTCATTTTTCATTAGTTTATTTGGAATTGGATGCCCAAATTGGGTTCTGAATAGGCCAGCTGTAGGCTACCCAATTAACTGAGCTATCTAGTGCTAATCTTCCTCTATTTGATAGCATTTTTCATTCATGAGAATCTTTGCTTGTTAGGCATTTTGTTAATTAGTGAAGAGTATTGCTTCTGCTATGTAGTATATACAAGAGCTATAGTTACATATCTTCTCACAAAAAGTGAGAAAAAACATGGTTACTAATGAGTTTAGCCTGTGTAAAAGAAATGCAAGACAAAGCATGACACTTCCATTCTGTTTTAATTAACAAATAGATTCAAGGCTGTGGGTACCACTGCAAGACCACAGCTTAACAAGGAGCTCAGTAATATAACAGGATTGTTTCAGAGTGGAACAGAGGGGCAATAAAAGATAATAAACATTAAAAACTAGAACAGACTAAAGAAGCTGCCTAAAATGCTTGTATGAGTTGTGACTGTAATTTAAAGTGTTCTGCTTTGATCAGAGGCCATTCTCACAAAGCCATGAGAGGATCCTTGAAAACAGAAAGTATAATTTCTGTTCATAACTCATGTGGATTTTAAGTGTAACAAATAAAAATTATGAAAGAAAAGGATGCACAGTTTCCTGAGTAAAAAGAGCTATGAGAAGGTATGGCCACTGTTAGTGCCTATGTCTGATATACAAAAAACTAAGACTTATTTAGATGTTTTTTTCCTCTCTATTCTTGCATTCTACTGATGAGGTGACCTAAATTTGTTTAGCTTACGAGATGTGACAAGATCAGAGACCCTGGTGGCATACCTGCAGGATATGGCAGTTTTCCTGTTGAATTCACTGAAGTCTTAGAAACTAAAATAACAGAAATAGGACTGAAACTTAGGCATCTGCCCTGACCTAAATAAATAAATAGACCAACACTTGGAAGGATAAAGGCATCTGTGATTCCTGCACAAATAACATTTGTTGAACACTCACACAAAATCAGAGTTTACTGAGTTAATTTGCAAAAATATTTGAGCAACCATTCAGCATTCTCTTCTGCCACTGTTACCTGAAGGGAAAAGCCCTTTATTGTGGTCAGTCCAAAAAAAGGACATCATGATTAAAAGCAAAAACTTGGGCCTTCATAAGTGAAAGCATCTTAAAATTCCAGTGTTACAAGAGCCAGCAAATTTGATCATTCTTGAACAAAAAACACTTGGTTGTTCAGAGCCTCAGGCTGTACATCCTATTACGTATCCATGATTCCATGATGTATCACTCCACTTCCAGTGTGACACCTGGAAATGTGAATTATCAGTTACTTTAAGGTGTTAAAACTATCTTATAGGTGTCAAGCTGAAAAGCTAGGGAAATATTAATGTACAGTAAACAAAACTTTAACCATGGTCTATTGATGCAAAAACAGTGAACTATTTGAAACAAATAAACCAAAGATACTGCCAAAGTGTGATGAGAGGACAGCTCTCTTTGCTTCTCAGTTTTCAGTGAGCCCACAAATTTCAAGGTTAATTCTGTTGCTGTTACTAAGATATTTTTCTGCCATTAGACTTTCAAGCACAAGGCTAGCTCCCATGCAGAATATAATGGAACAGAATACCCCACTGTCTTTGTCCCCATGCTCCTATCTACAGAGCACAGGAAGGATGTACAGCATCTTGAATCCTCAGGAAGTATGAGGACTGGCGAAGCTGTATTTCCTGTCAGAGTTGTCAGCCAGTGATGGTGGAAAAAAACACAAAGAAGCTCTGTCATTCTCCATGCTCTGCCTGTACTCAGGAGAGCATCATGATTCTGTTTCCCTGCACATGCTGACTCCTATGGAGACACAGGAAGAAGCAGGTTAGAGGACAGTTAACCCCTATCAAGACACAGGAAGTTTTCCCCTGTGCTGTCCAGAATTAATTTCACACTTGGCCAGAATCTGCCTGTGTGATCAAGGAGGTATTAGGAATTCAAGTGTAAATGTTTTTTCCTCCTGGTTGTTTTTTTGCCATGATGTGCCTCCAAACAGGTATCCGTATCTTTGGTTGTGCACTGTAGAGGACTTCATTGGTAGATCACTGTTTGGAAATTAACCCAGCTGATGAAATGATTTAAAGTCAGCACTCCACATAGTGGCTTTTAACTGATAAATATGGATAGGCCAAAATTTAACTTTCTGACTCTGAAATTCCTTTTATTTGAGTAGAAGTTCCAATCCATACTATCTCTTCCTTTCTACCCTTTTAGGAAGATTTTTTAATACCAGAGCACCTTGTTTCATTTCCTTCTTCCTCTTCAGCACTACGCAACAGCATATGCCATCTGTACTCTTAGAAAGTGTAATGAGAGGAAAAAACTAGTCCACCCTAGGTACCACTTTTTTTTAGAGCAGGGCAGATTTTTACATATCTACAGCGTATAGACAGGTGTATATAGAGTCATTCTCTCCATTTCAGATATACTCTATATACCTATATTCTCTCCATATGGGCATACTGTATATACCTATAGGGTATATATAGGTATATAGGTAGAAAGAGCCATTCTCTTCATTTTGTCTACTTAGCTTAATCCAGAAGAAACCATAAAGGCACAGCTGAAATGATAAATGGTTATGGAGCTTGGCTATGTGGCAGACTGACGTATTTAAAGGAAAGGTTGGCTCTTTATGGAATAGCCATAAACCCTACACTGCTTCAAGTGAAAGAACTGGGAGGGAATGTAGAAACTGAATTCTCATTTATGGATGTTTTGGTAGTTCAGGGTAGAAAGGAATGAAGTGATGACAATGGGATGACTCATTTAAAAGTGAGGCTTATTAATGTTAAACTTCTTCCTCTCTGCTATTATTGTCTGTAAAAATGTATTCTAAAATACACAGTTCGTTTTTTTCCCATATATGGCATCTCTGTTTCCCCTTTGAATCTGCAATATTAGGTTTTTAACTTCTTCTATGCTAAGCTAAAGATCCCTGTACGTTCAGGCGTTCTCTGTGTGACACATCAAATGAGTTATACTTCAGTAGATTTTTAAACAGGTGAGTTGACCATCACAGCACTGTTCAGCAGAAAACCTGGCTGAAAATTTGGGTTGTAGTGAGGGTTAGCTCTGTATTTTAATATGGTGAATATTCTTTCATCAAAGTAGTATGGTAGTGTATTTTGGAAGCAGAGGGGAAAATGTTCTTGAAAACAGGCTGAAGCACACTTCTGTTATGGTGAACAAATACAGGAAGGGGTGAAAAAAATCCAAGTAGCATTGAATAAGAACTATTGAGTATGAACTTCAGCTTAGTTCTTTGAGCCTTTTTATTTACTTGCACACATGCTGACTGTTCATCCTTCTACCAGATGGAATCTCAGTGAGTAACAGATTATCTTCTCTGTTGACCCAAGGCATGAAAACCACCAACAGTTATCAGGCTTGTATCAGAATTATCTTGCACTCTTTTCTTCCTTTCCAGGGTTCACCAGGGGAACGAGGAGCAGCGGGCACTGCAGGCCCAATTGGTCTACCAGGTCGTCCTGGACCTCAGGGTCCTCCTGGCCCTGCAGGAGAGAAGGGTGCTCCTGTAAGTAATCACAGAGTCACATAAAACTGTTACAGCACAGACATTTCATTTCAGGATGTTACTCTTATCCACTCTAGTATTTGCCAGTTAAACATATCCTCAGAATACATGGTCTAGTCCTTTTACATTTACAATTAAGAAAAAAGTTTTTTATCATAACCTCTAACACCCAGGCAGGGTTAAGCCTGTTATTATCACAGCAGGGAATGGATATTAAAGTCTGTCAAATCATTCTTTTATTAAAACTTTGTACCCATCCACTCTGCATTAGTGTAGATGTGTATTTGTCATTGGCTTCCATTATTACTTAGTATAATTTTCTGATGCACTCTCTTCCTTTTATAGCTTCCTTTCAGTTTCTCTTTTCCTCATTATTTTTTAGTGGTAGTATGACTCCCTGTACTGAAATGTCCATTACTGTCTTGTGATAATGGTGGATCACTTCTGTTTCTTGAAAACCAGGGTGAAAAAGGTCCTCAAGGTCCTGCTGGGCGTGATGGAGTACAGGGTCCTGTTGGACTTCCTGGTCCTGCCGGTCCTAGTGGCTCTCCTGGAGAAGATGGTGACAAGGTGAATCGTAAAAATGTGTATTAGTGCACCTGTGAGATCTCTCAGTAAAGTTCTCTGTGGCTTTCTCACCATAAATACAACAACGAAACAACTCTTAACCCTGCCTCCCCCAGACTCCTCCTGCCTACTGCAAAAGAACTGAAAAACCTTTCTATAATCAGATGCCTGAGGAGCAGATGCCATGGGACACTGGGATTTGTGTTCAAGACTAACATTTATCCTGGCAAAGAAACAAGGATGAAAGTGTGGCAATACAAATCAAGGCAGATGAGGACAGAATTAATTCTTGCTTATTTTAGAAGCTTTATTTGCTGAATGAATAAATAAAATACTCTCAGTAATGTACAGTGATTTGGAATCACTGAATAGGTAAGGGGTGTCAATACAATATGTTCATATGGTCATATAATATATAATATGGTCAGAGAATATTCTCTGACTTCTGGCAGAATTTGGGATATAGCACCTTTCAGGATCATCTTGCATGTTTGCTCGATTCAGCACTGTTCTGTTAGCAGAAGGTAAAGGTAAAGATTCTGAGGTTCATTTTTATGGTGCATGTGTGTTATTTATCCCACAGAGAGTATTTTCTGTGATTTAATTACTTTTATTATTGTATAAAGAAAGCATATTTTTCCTGATGATTTGAATAATTTTGAAGTTTTGTAATCTTGTACACTTCAGTGAGAAGTAGTTGTTCAGTCTCATATAGTTAGATGAGTCTGTAAATCAGGGTGCTTTCATTATAAGTTCATACTGAAGGTGACATGAGGAACACAATTTCCTTTATTTAGAGCTCAGTAGGACTATACTTCAAAGCCAGGTCTTGTTGCCCTTTGAATATAGCACTCAATATCTGGATTAATATGATATACTATTGATCGATGCAGAATTGCCCCCTTTAGACCTTCACAGTTAAAGCAGCAGCATAAAACATGAAAGAATCATACCAAAGAGAACATTTAAAGACACTGTTATATTGACTTCAGCTAAGTGTGAAGGAGACCGTTTTAAACAAGAAGTTTAACTTTTAACTTTCCATTACAGGGTGAAATTGGTGAGCCAGGTCAGAAAGGCAGTAAAGGTGACAAGGGAGAAAACGTGAGTAGCGAAATCCTTTGTCTGTTATACTCTTCATAAATAGAAAGTGTTCGTGCATGAAGTATACACGTAGCCTTGCTGTATCACTGAACAGAAACAAAGACACACTTTGGAAACGTGTTTTCAAAATAAGGTGAGGTTTTACCGAAACACTGGAGGTTTGTAGTTCTACAGCCATGTCTGCATTTAGTATTTCTCATATTCCTTGAGCTTAGAGAAGGTAAAATACCTTCCTTCCTATATAATTTGAATTCATCCATTGTACATGTGAACTGGAAGAGACAAGGAATACACTTACATTCTTTTACTGTAAGTTAACTTCACTGACTGGATTGTGTGAACATGCCCAGCTTTAGCTTCCTAGGCATAATGATGAAGAATATGAAGACTCAGTAGAGAAACCTACTAATAGAGTTTTAAAATTTGTAAAGAACATCTAATTCATAGAAAGCACATTTAACTGATTACAACGTTTCAGGACCTCAGATGAAATTCAAAATTGCTTCTAAAGTTCAAGCACTGCCTCTATTAATTGAAGCCAGAAAGATAAAAATCAGCTTTTTCCACTGTAAAAATTGAAGCTAGAAAGAATAAAACAAGGCACCTTTTTCTGTTTGATTTTTGTTTCTTTCCCAAAAAAATCAGAAAAGGTTTGTTTTTACTTCTCCTCAATTTTAAGATAAACTGGCATTTTAATTGAATAATTTTCCATAAGAAATGATGCAGGATACTCTAAAACCTGCATACAATGAAAAGGAAGAAACAGACTATAAGACTTAAGAAGTCCCTTTTCTTAATCTCCCTATAAAGGGTAGAATAATCCAATTTTAGCCCTAGAAAGATTTTTAAGTCCAAGGAGCATTCTGCACTAAATTCCCAGCCAAGAAACTGCAGCCAATTTTCTGCCATCTGAAATAGCAGCCTGGAATTCAACCCCTGCCAGCTGTAAGGTTCATTGCTTCCTTAGCTTCCCTTTTTATCACCCTAGTCTCTACAGCTGATGCAAAAACCAGCCTCAACCTACTACATACTTTTAACTACATTATAAACTCGTATCTTGCATTTCTGTACTCTGTCAGATACCTTCCTTAAGTCATATCTGCATAACTGACTTCTAAATTATGTGCAGTGTAACGTGGAAAGCTATTATTCTGTAAGGAGACTAAAAAATTAAGAAATTCATCTCAGAGTCGTGTTTTACCATTCTGTCGAAAAGAGACTTAGTATCAGAGTACATGTCTCCAGGTGCTAAACAACTTAGATGTTGTCTTGTCACCTGGGAGGTCATTTGCGCTGTTATGAAAACCATTTGCAATTTCATAAGAACAAATCCAAATAAGCATTCAATTTCAATATAGATTGTTCTACACAAATTAATTCAAAAGTCTGTTATTTTTAATTGTGAAAAAAAATATTTTTTTTCATTTTCATTTAACTCATGTTTGCACGGGAATCTATTGTAAATATTCTGAAACATTACAAATGTGCTTTCAATAAATGCCAGTATTAAGTCTGTTATAGATGTGCAAATCTGAGTTTTTGAGAGATAAACAAGTAACGATTGTAGTGAATGGAATAGACTTGTAAATAATGCTACATTCTCTATGAATAAATGTAGAGTGCTTAATTGACCTTGATCATAAATAAGGTTGTCTCTGTATTCGCTTTTAATCTCATTTCAGACGCCATAATCACTAGCTTTTGGATGTTTGTTTGTTGCAGGGTCCTCCGGGTCCACCAGGTCTCCAAGGTCCTGTTGGCGCCCCTGGTATAGCTGTAAGTAGCTTAGAGCAAACTCCAGTCTTGCCATAACTCATCTCAGAAGTTCTTTGAACTCCATTCTCACCCAGGCATTTATTAAATCACTATTTAATGGTTCTGTTGTTGTCCACTTACATGCAGTTGTCTGTTGTAAGTAAGGCTGCATAGGTGTTACTCTACTGCTCTGTGTTCTGTTACTGCAGGGTAGTAATTTGATGGAATTATTAAAAATGAAGCAGTGTAAATAGTGAACGGGACTGTCCTTTCAGTGAACATGGTTGATGGTTTGTATAACAGTCAGTGGTAAAATCACCTTGGTACCAGATGCATGAAAAACTAAAATCTAACTGATACCAGGTGCGTTGCTTTTTATTGATATTTAGAAGGTTTTGAATTCTTGAAGACACCATGAAGATTGGCAGAACTATATCCTACTCATAGATACTAATATGTAGGTATTCAGAAGCTCCAAAATTTGTGCAGATGTGAAAGAGAAGAGGTATTCATGAAGAATCTTCATGAGACATGCAGTATTATTTGACCTGCATTAAACCTGGACATATGCTGGTATTTTATTTGTATAACAGACTACATTTAGTCAAGGTGGTGTGGATGTATTTGTAAAGATATAAGCATGATTCTGAGCCCGCTTATTGTTGTTTTCCACTGATTTCCATGGAGCTTTTTCTGTCATCAAACCTATGATATTTTTGCTTTTCGCTGTTTCCAAATAGGGAGGTGATGGGGAGTCAGGCCCAAGAGGTCAGCAAGGGATGTTTGGGCAAAAGGGTGATGAAGGTCCTCGAGGATTCCCTGGCCCTCCAGGCCCTATTGGCTTACAGGTAAATCCTTTTATTATTTACCCTCCACCTGTTAGCACCCTGATTCTTTCAGAAACTGAGTATTGTCCTCTATTAAATAAAGGATAACATCAGTTAGTAAGAACTGAAATATCCCATATTCATAGAGTTCATGCATAAATAGCAGATTAAATGCTGAAGGAGATAGATTGGTAGAATGTTGTGAACTCCTGGCTACCACAGGCTTTAGAATTTCATTCGATTATTCATTCATTTATAGAGTCTGACAATTTCTGCTTTACTAAGAGCACTTCTTTTCACTGGAGATACACATCTTAAGGAGAAGATTGGAGGTGTACTTAACATGTCGTAGTCATTTACTGTATTTTCACAATACACATTGGCAACACAGTGTTTAATCAGTGATACCATCACAGACACTTGCGTTCAGAAAGATTAGCAGAACTCCATGGTGCTTACACACTGCTGCCATCACTGGCAGGTTCCTATAGTTTCAGTATTTCTTCCTCTTCAGATTGTTATTTTGAGTCAAAAACCACAAAGGAAGCATACAGTAAAATGCAGGCTTCTCACTGCTGCATCCAGGGAATTACAGTTGAAAAATTCTGCTTTTTCAAAAAATAGCAGTTTCTTAATTATAACAAAGCAAAGAACAAGACATTTAGGGCCTTCGATTAACTTCCATGTAATTAACATTAGAGCACAGAACACTTTGAAGCTGTTTCTAATCCATGCATTAAACTGTAATACAAATCATAAAAAATGGAAACCTTAATCTGTACCTATCACTTTCTAAATTCTATTACATAACGCAGCTCACAAAACTTCCAGTGAAGTACATAAACGTTGCAAACCTTCATCCCTTCATGGAAAACCACAGACTAATTCCTAGTGTTGGAAGGGCCCTCTGTAGATTACCCAGTCCAACCCCCGGCCCAGGCAGGGCCACCCAGAGCAGGGCATACAGTATCATGCCCAGGCTGGCTCAAATGCCTCCAGAGAGGGACTCCACAACATCCCTGGGCAGCCTGTGCCAGGGCTCTGACATTCTCAATGCAAAGAAGTTCTTCCTCATGTTGAGGTGAAAGTTCTCGTGTGTTAGTTCATGGCCGTTGCTCCTTGTCCTGCCACTAAGTGCGATTGGAAAGAGTCTGGCACCATCTTCCTGCCACCTGCCTTCGAGCTGTTGTTCTGCATTGATGAGATCCCCTCTCAGGCTGCTCTAAATAATTCATTATTGCACCAACATGTCTTGCATAGACTCATATTGCCTTTGAAATGGAAAATGTCTTTATTTTCACAAATCTTAACTCCAAAAAAAGTTATTCCTAAATTTTTAAAGTGAGTGAAATAAAATTATTCTTGTTATTTTTCTCAGCTCTATGATACTATTTCAATTGATGTTTTTCAGTAAAGTCTGCCTTCACATTTTAAGTTTAATGAGCACTAAGCTACATAAATATAAAAACCAATTGGTTTGACACTTACACAAATTAAATACATTAAATGAGGAATTTTATTTCTCTGATTAAGATTTTACTTTGAATGTGTTGGTCCCTGGACTGAGAGCCCTTACTTGCTAATGGTATTGAAGCACCTTTGAGAAATCAAAGAGTTTCTTTGAGAAGTGAGGAGTTTCTTGTATTCAGTAATCCAATTCTTATGGTAATTATGAACTCTTGGGGAGTAACAACTTTCTCTGTCTTACAGATAATATTGCACAGTAACTGTATCGCAGTTCAGTTAAATATGATTGATATTACCTATATTGGATATTAAGTAAAAAGTATTTTTGTTCATAAAATTGAACAGAGGTAATTTTGAATATTGATTAATTTTGAATTTCCTTGCTTTTTAATTGTTTAGCATTTGTAAAACTAGGGAAATTTCGAACAAAAAGAGTTGAAAGAATAGCTGAAAACCTCTATGGGCCTAGGTTATCTTATAGTCAAATGATGTCAATTTTTATTTCAATTTTGAATGTAAAACACCTCACTTGCTTCTTGCCAAAAGGAACTGAAAATACTTTGTCCAATAATGCATGAAAAATTGATTCAGTGAAATTGGTGGGATATTTTTCAAGATTGAAATAGGAGTTCACTGAATAGTTTTGGAAAGTCTTTTTGACAGAAATATCAAGTAAATATTTAATTGCCTTCAAAGGTTTATATTTACCTCCTCTGCAAACAGTTGAATGAGCTGTTTAGGATTAGCATGAGCATGAATCATAATGGACAAAGCATTCAACTTTCTATGTGCGTGGGGTAGAGTTGAGTAGACTGTTAGCAATTGGAAGATCTTGTTTGTTTGAGGTAGGATTCTTCTCTCTGAACATCAGCTCTCTGAAGCCTAGTCACGTTGTCCAGGTCTAGGCTTCTCCTCTAATCACACTCAAGAACAATTTGTTCCAAATTTGTTATTTAAAACTCCTCACAGTGAAGGAAAAAGTTTAAGTCATTCAAATTTCACTTGCTGAATTATAACAATATTACCAAAAGTAAACATGAAATAAGTTAGGAAGTAGTAAAACTTAGAACCAGATCTTAATGTAAGTCAATGTAATGCTATTGACTCCAGATTCAAAGCATCTGCTTTTTATAGAAGCCAAGCTTTGATCCTTTTAGGAACGCCCAAGTTAGTGGTGGTACTGCTTCTGGCTGTGGTAGTATTATACTAGATTTCAGATCAGGGAGACCTTATTGCAACATTTCAGTTCTTTAAAAGGGCCTATAAGAAAGATGGGGAAAGACTTTTCAGCAGGGCTTGTGATAGAGGGATGAGGGGTGATGGGTTTAAACTAGAAGAGGGAGATTCAGGCTGGACATGAGGAAAAACTGTTTTACAATGAGGGTGGTAAAACCCTGGCGCAGGTTGCCCAGAAAGGCGCTTGATACACCATGCCTGGAGACACTCAAGGTCAAGCTGCATGTGGTTCTGGGCAGCCTGCTCTAGGTGAAGATGTCCCTGCTCATTGCAGGAGAGTTGGACTAGATGAACTTTGAAGGTCCCTTCCAACCTCAAACTATTCTATAATTCGATGATAAGCATCAGCTACAGTACCTTTTCTTGGTGTTTGTTAGTAGTCAAACTTGGACAGTTTCCTTCTAAGAATATGTTTGTATAACCCAATGCAATGCCTCTCAGCAGGATTTATTACCTCCACTGGACACCTTATTAAAGCAGTTACAGAGCTTCCAGTACTCAGGTAGCTTAGACATCCTTGCATACCACTTCATTGTGCTGCACTGATCAAGGTTTTTTTACATATATATGCATCATATCATAAATCAAATCAAATTATCCAGAAGCCCATCTGGGGTCTGGATAATGACAGCAGTGTTTTAAAGTCACCCACTCACCCCAGCATTTCTTTGTCAGTTTTTTATTTGGTTTTGTCGTTGATTTGCCTTTTTTTTTTTTTTCCCCAAAAAAAACCTTCCGTTCCTTTCCCTTCCCTTTTTTCCTTCCCTTTTCCCCTTTCCCTTTCCCCTCCATTTTCCCCTTTCCCTTTCCCCTTTTCCCTTTCCCCTTTTCCCTTTCCCCTTTTCCCTTTCCCCCTTTTCCCTTTCCCCCTTTTCCCTTTCCCCCTTTTCCCTTTCCCCCTTTTCCCTTTCCCCCTTTTCCCTTTCTTCTCTCCTCTTCAAGTTTCACTTGTAGATCTGATTTATATTGTTTCATATTGATTTATAACTCATCATTCCAGGTACCCTTCTAATAGTTTTCTCCTCTGCATGTTTTAGGGTCTGCCTGGCCCACCAGGTGAAAAGGGTGAAAATGGTGATGTGGGCCCAATGGTAAGACTTACTCCCTGTTGCTCACTCTGGAGGACATAAGTACCATCTGTATATTCCATTCTTTTCTCTGTAGCTCACAATTTCAAAAACTACTGCTGAATTTGATGCATGCATATGAAACATCTTGTGTAACAGAAACTCTCTGTGGGATTTACTTTGTTTTCCCACATCTATCTTGTCATCTTTTATATCGAGATTTAAGTAACTTCGGAAAATAAAACACTAGGTGGCAAAACAGATGCTGTGTGTGCCTGAGACAGGACAGTGGCAAGCAGGTTCAGGAAAGAACAATTAAAAGGAGAGACCATTGCACCAGAGTGTTTGGAGATGCTTTTCTGAAATTCAGGGCAGTGTACCTTAGGTGCAGGGGATTGCAGGCCAGAAGATGGCAGACACTCTTTGGCTATGTTCACTCTGTTTCTCTGGGTGATCTTGAGTTTATACTGTTGACAGAATGCCTTCTGGGCTGGTCCTGACTGAAATGCAAGCTACCTATTACACTTTCCGCCAACACCCTATGCTGAGCCTGGATGCTTTATTATTGCCCATCCATAGGCACCATAGCTGTTACTAGCAATATAAGATGCACCAGAGTCATTGCACACTGCAGTGGGTATGCAGGACACCAATCCTCAGGTGTCCTAAGCATCTGATCTTTTCCAGCTCAGGTATTACATACACATAGCCTGGATCCCCTGTCACATTGTGAACTCATGTAATGGGCAGCAGTCCAGCCCTACCATTTCTGTAGCAGTACAAAGGTTAAAATCTCTATGAGGATTGAACATATTATTTTTCATTGGCCAAACAGCCCCATTATGAACGTAACTATGTAAATTTTTCTCTTTGATACAGGGTCCACCTGGCCCTCCAGGTCCAAGAGGTCCTCAGGGTCCTAACGGAGCTGATGTAAGAATTAACACATTTTTTGTTCTCTCAGTAATTCAGTAATAAGCACTATACTGTGGATAACTGTATTTCGGAAAACTAATACCTTTTATTATTTAGGGTCCTCAAGGACCACCTGGCTCCATCGGCTCTGTTGGAGGTGTTGGTGAAAAGGTGAGTACCGATAATAACCTCCCAGAAAGAGAAATCATTGGAACAGAATATGAATATACATTTAGATTCTTCTTTAGAGCTATATAGATATAGTACAGTTCTTATATATCCTTCATTGACCTACTGACTGTTAACCATTGTTAATAGTTATCTAGCTATATTCCTAATGGCAGACTTACCACTGCTGGTCTTTTATTTCACGTTTTACATCACAAAAATATTTTATAATCAGAGGAAAGAGCTTTAGAACAGAAATGGTAGCTTTTGGATAAAGGTTTAAAGTAAGGTTATGGTGATTTCCATAACTACATAGTTTGATGTCTGTGGTAACATTATTAGCTTCAAGTATTTTTCATATTATATTTCTGTATCTTAGAATGTCATATACCCCTTCATCTGAGACTTTATAAACTGTTACAGTACCTATCAGTAGCAAACATACCTATGAAGTGAAGCAGACCTGAAGCCTCAATATGTATCTGTTCCTCATATGGACAGACACAGATCCAATAAAGTCAAATGCTTGAGGACGATTTGTGCTATTTGAAAACCTGCCTTAAGACTGAGGCTACATGACATGCCTTTCTCAAACTATTTTAATTGCTGTTTTCAGTTCTTTATTCAGAAAATGTCCTACCAATATAAGTAGTGATTTTCTTTAACGCTGTATCTTACCCAAAGACATGTAATATGCTTTCCTTTTCTTACATGGCTTTTTACTTTGAATTGCCAGTTCTAAACTAGTATAAAATGCTGTGCAAACAGAAAATTCAAAAGGCTCTTATAATTCCTATTTATATTTATTTTACCAAGTTAGATTACATGAGCCATATCATGCATGTAAGCCTAAAAACATTCTGTTGTAATGTTATAGATTCAATACAATCTCTTTTCTCTAAATTTGGATTTTGAATGGAGCATAAGGTGAAGGAAACAGAACACAAATGTATTTCAAGGCCACAGTATAAACAACTTATTGAGAAGCTGTGTAGATTTCTCATATTTAAATATTTCCCACATATCGTATGTATCCAAAGAAGCAGTGATGTTAATGAATCCTAGAAAAGACATCCCTTGGAATGCCAGTATTGGTAAAGCTGACTATTGATAACTTTTCAGGATATGAAGCAAGTTTTTCCCTTTTCTTCCTTCTCCCATCAAATACCTTTTCCTTCATCTTCCTCATACACCACTACTGAATTTCAGAACCTCAGAAGTCTTAACTTCTGCTCTTTTAACTTATCTATATACATGCTCTCTCTTTGACAATGTATACCTGCATTGTACCTCTAGGTACAAATCCATCAGCTCTACGAAGTTACAAGTAATGACTCAGGTATCAAGTCAATCAAAATCACTTATATTTGTCATTACCATCTTCTTGATCACTGTCCAAAAGCATGTCACTCTGCTTCACAGAGCCTTTAGGTATTCCCTTTTCAGAAGACAATGAAGTTGCCATTATTTTCACAGGATCACTTGTATGACAAATAATAAATACAATGAAAATCTGCAGTTCATCCTACAAGCTTGTTCCCTTGTGATGACAAAAGATCTTTCTTACAATGCTGTTCAATATTGTTGACATCTACCATAAAATTTTGGTCATAATGTCTGTTTTTTTCACTGAAATGTGAAATGTGTTACGAGTTGTCTTTAAATAGCCCTTCACTTATATTAGGGTCATGTTAAAAGGAATCAACAACCTCTTATCAGTATGACCAAACTGTTTTTTTTAATAGAATCTGTGGATGTCGTAGTTTGAGGCTCCTCAAACAGTTCTGTGCACCCCCCCCCCCTCTTTCTTCCCCAGTCCCGGGGAAATGGGAAGGAGAATCAAAAGAAT